>OY992893.1:98973219-99155719 GCA_963921405.1 Cepaea hortensis
CACACACATAACCCACACACACATACATTCCCCCACCCATCCACCACATCCCTACACCTACACATCTCCTCACCCACACACACCTCTCACTCACCACACATCCCACCCACCCACACCCCAAGCACACATACATTCCCCAACCCACACATCCCCCACACATCTTCCCACCCACTCACATATCCTCTACCCGTCCCATTACCCACCAACAATCACTCACCCACATATCCTCCTCCACCCACACACCACCAACCACCCAGCCAAACACACATTCCTCAGCCACACATCCCCCACGCGCACACACATCTCCTTGCCAACTCACATATCCCGCACCTACCCACACACAAATTCCGCACCCACCCACATAATCTCCCATCTCCCCCAGCCCACTCACAGATCCTGAGCCCACCCCTACAAACATCCCCCACCATCTCCTAACCTATACACACTCACCCACCCACATATTCTCTACCCACCCATCCCCCAACCAAACATCCCTTAACCACACACTCTTACTCATATACAATCACCCACCCACACATCCTCTACCCAACCACACATCCTCCACCCACCCATCCCTTAACCACACACCCCTACCCATATACATACACATCCCCACCCACAAACAATCTCCCCATCCATACACACATCCCTCACACACATTCCCACCCACCAACACATCCCCCATTCACAAAGTCACACATCCCATCCACGCACAAACAACCCACACACACACATCCCCAACCCATACACTCATCCCCTCACACATCTCTAGACACACGTATTTATCCCTCAACCACTAACACCCACACATCCCTCACCCACTCATGAACACATACATCTCCTATCTACGCACCCACACTCACACACCACAACCACCCATCTAAACACACATCCCCCACCCTCACACACATCCTTCTCCCACCCGCACACTCAACCACACCTCCACCCACCCACACATCCTTTATCCACACCCATCTCCCCTTCCACACAACACCACACCCACACAACCACAGTAAGGTTGTTATACCGCGTATTAATACTAATGCGTGGTATAACAATAAACTTTTCTTACTCTATTTCATAGAGAACAGTATGAGTGAAGTCTCGTACTTGTAGACCGACCTACTCCGCATAACCCATGTGGCACATCACAGGAACGATACCAACCGCTTCTCTCTCTCTTTCCCCCTCTCTCCTTCAAAAATTGCTTCTCTGTGCCTACCCATATCACGTGTCCGCATACCCCATGTGGCATATCGCAGTAACTATACCAATCTCTCTCTCTCTCTCTCTCTCTCTCTCTCTCTCTCCCTCTCTCTCTCTCTCTCTCTCTCTCTCTCTCTCTCCTCATATATACCTTGCACATGTCCATGTACACTATGGTATGAATGTCTGTTGAGCGGTGTAGATGTATGTATGTGCGCTCACACAAATCAGTCCACCCAGACTTTAGGACTCGCCTCACAATAACATAAAGAAATGCATAATGTGAGTTTGGTTAGTATCACCGTCACAGCTTCTGGCAAGTAGACTAGACTGAAAACAGCTTCACACATCTAGACTGGACTGGACACATCTTCACACATCTAGACTAGACTAGACTGGAAACAGTTTCACACATCTAGACTGGACTGAACACAGCTTCACACATCTAGACTGGACTAGACTGGAAACAGTTTCACACATCTAGACTGGACTGAACACAGCTTCACACATCTAGACTGGACTGGACACATCTTCACACATCTAGACTGGACTAGACTGGAAACAGTTTCACACATCTAGACTGGACTGGACGCAGCTTCACACATCTAGACTGGACTGAACACAGCTTCACACATCTAGACTGGACTAGACTGGAAACAGTTTCACACATCTAGACTGGACTGAACACAGCTTCACACATCTAGACTGGACTAGACTAGACTGGACACAGTTTCACACATCTAGACTGGACTGGACGCAGCTTCACACATCTAGACTGGACTGAACACACCTTCACACGTCTAGACTGGACTAGACTGGACACAGCTTCACACATCTAGACTGGACTGAACACAGCTTCACACATCTAGACTGGACTGAACACAGCTTCACACATCTAGACTGGACTGGACACAGCTTCACACATCTAGACTGGACTGGACACAGCTTCACACATCTAGACTGGACTAGACTGGACACAGCTTCACACATCTAGACTGGACTAGACTGGACACAGCTTCACACATCTAGACTGGACTGAACACACCTTCACACATCTAGACTGGACTAGACTGGACACAGCTTCACACATCTAGACTGGACTGAACACAGCTTCACACATCTAGACTGGACTGAACACAGCTTCACACATCTAGACTGGACTGGACACAGCTTCACACATCTAGACTGGACTGGACACAGCTTCACACATCTAGACTGGACTAGACTGGACACAGCTTCACACATCTAGACTGGACTAGACTGGACACAGCTTCACACATCTAGACTGGACTGAACACACCTTCACACATCTAGACTGGACTAGACTGGACACAGCTTCACACATCTAGACTGGACTGAACACAGCTTCACACATCTAGACTGGACTGAACACAGCTTCACACATCTAGACTGGACTGGACACAGCTTCACACATCTAGACTGGACTGGGCACAGCTTCACACATCTAGACTGGACTAGACTGGACTGGACCTTCACAAGCACGTGATGATGATAAGGGAAAATGAAAGAATAGTTTTAAAAAAAAAGGGGGGGGGGGGGGTTTCCTCTCAAGAAGCATACCAATATCGCAATCTGATTAGAGACACTAGACAAAGATTTGTGGACATGTTATGAAGAGAGACAATCTAGAAAACTTAGTGACATCTGGCAAACTCGATGGGAAAACAGCAAAAGTATTGCACAATCGGGTACAAGACTAGTGATCGTGTGAGATGGTGAACCGTGACCTTATAGCATGGCGCATGATGAGGATGAGGATGAGAGTTAGACACGTTGTACACTTGGGTGATTTACTCCTCTATATAGCATGGCACTCAATGAGGACGATGATTAGAGTTAGACACGTTGTACACTCGGGTGATTTACTCCTCTATATAGCATGGCACTCAAGGAGGATGAGGGTTAGAAACGTTGTACACTTGGGTGATTTACTCCTCTATATAGCATGGCACTCAAGGAGGATGAGGATGAGAGTTAGAAACGTTGTACACTTGGGTGATTTACTCCTCTATATAGCATGGCACTCAAGGAGGATGAGAGGTAGACACGTTATACACTTCGGTGATTTACTCCTCTATATAGCATGGCACTCAAGGAGGATGAGAGTTAGACACGTTATACACTCGGGTGATTTACTCCTCTATATAGCATGGCACTCAAGGAGGATGAGGGTTAGAAACGTTGTACACTTGGGTGATTTACTCCTCTATATAGCATGGCACTCAAGGAGGATGAGGATGAGAGTTAGAAACGTTATACACTTGGGTGATTTACTCCTCTATATAGCATGGCACTCAAGGAGGATGAGGGTTAGAAACGTTATACACTTGGGTGATTTACTCCTCTATATAGCATGGCACTCAATGAGGATGATGATTAGAGTTAGACACGTTGTACACTCGGGTGATTTACTCCTCTATATAGCATGGCACTCAAGGAGGATGAGGGTTAGAAACGTTATACACTTGGGTGATTTACTCCTCTATATAGCATGGCACTCAAGGAGGATGATGATTAGAGTTAGAAACGTTATACACTTCGGTGATTTACTCCTCTATATAACATGGCACTCAAGGAGGATGATGATTAGAGTTAGACACGTTATACACTCGGGTAAGTTACTGCTCTATAACCTGGTGCATGCCATAGACCAAGGTTAGGTCATGGGCCACTCGATGCAAACAGGCTACAGCTCCACGCCACTCAGCGTGAAGATGTGAAGTTGGAGAATCTTGCCTTGCATGAAAATAGAGAGGCGGGGCTGCTGAGCAGGATACAGCGTCTCCAGCAGGCAGTTAGTTGAGCTTGAACCACGGTCAGTGCTTGATCGGGGTAGATTGAGCGCCTACTTTTATTAGTAAATGTGTATTTATTGTGTAGACTCTAGGCATGTATTTGTGAAACGTACATTGTGAATTGTTCCATGCTTGTTATTCAAGACATATTGAATTCACTCCAGTTTACGAGTTGTTATGAATAGTCCTGTGCAAGAACTTAAAGTTAACTCATGACAAGGATTGAAATGAGTCCAGCGAGAACGAACACAGAGTCGCTACTCAGAAAGGGACTGACACAGCTCGTGACCACCGCAGCAACAAATGTCTACTTTGCTTGGCCGTGGAAAAGTCCAGTTATCAGTTCGAGGCTGGGAAAGATATGTACAGCACCCGACATTTAATCAAGGCTGGGCAACGTCAACGAGTCTGCACCAGTGACCATGAAGACACGCACATTAGCCATGGGCGATAGTAGTCATGAACAACTGAATTCTAATTCACCAATGACGAGCTTTAACAATCCCTGTATGAGACGAGCTTTAACAACGAGCGCAGAAACATTACCAGAGCGTCTATCGCTCCTATGAGATAGCTGGCGCTCGCTCCCAAGAATAAAGCGACATCGCTCCCTGGCAGGGCACCTTGTTCAGACGTCGGTTGTATGCTTTCTAATTACATTTGATGACTTGCAGTTTTTGTCACAATGGTTTGCTTGCTTGCTTGTGTTCGCTGGCTATGAACTCCTATATATCGGATGAAGGCATCCTGTTGTCCAACATCAGTGTGATGTCATACCGGTCCTGAAGTTTGTATGAGTATCCGTTGTCCAATGTCTGGCTTATTGGTGTGCAGACTGGTGGTTCCTCGCAGTGCAGGCAGACACTCTCCGACTTCGGAGAATATTAAAGTGCTAAATCTAATACAGTGATCATCAGAGCATTCAAATACAATTAGTTGCCTACAACAACCACTACTATTACAATTACTGCTGTTGCAACTCGTCTTCTATTAGAACTACTAGGCTACTGCTGCCGCTACTAATACCACTACAACCAGTCTTCTGTTACATCTACTACCTCCACAACTAGTGTTTGGTACAACCACTGCTGCCTCTTGCTTAAAAAAAGTCTCTTAAAAGTCGACTTCATTGCACCGGGTTTTTATCCCATATTACTCAGTCTCTCCACAGCACGGGCTGCCGAAAGCGTCGCACAAAGCACGAATTCCGTAGCTCCAGCGACGACCCAAAGTCTCAGGGAAAAATGCACTCGTGAACTGAAGGACGCGAATCGAACCCACAACCTTCAGAGCCCGATTCAGACGGCTTGACCACTTCGCCACGGAGACTCCTGTAATGTCATCTCCACCAGATTGATGCCGGAACTGATACCAACACCCAGGCATGATTTTGTGTCGGTGATTGTTAAAATCTGTCCATGATAAAGTCAGTCTGACTTCTCGCTCCACAAACATGTCTTGTACAGTCAACTGACTGTCTTCACACAACCGCAACAGTCAAATCCCCTGTGATCCAATCTGCCCTGTTGACATGAGGATATTGTCGGTTTGTATCTGGCTAATCCAATTGTTTGTGTTCATATCAACCAGCAATGTTAGCGCACGGTACGTTTTGCTGAAGGATCACTCCCAAAGTTCATGCACAAAGAATCTCTCTCAATTGCACGAACTCCGTAGCTTCAGTGAGATTCTAAATGCGTGCTTATCAGAATTAAACATGCTATAAATATTCTGTTGTGCATAAGTTTTGGAATTTTGAAATGTAGCCAGGGGCGTGGTTTATCCAACCGGCTCTTTGATTTCCGACTGCGGTCAGATTCTCAACATGCCCCACATCCTCCGCCCTGGTCTGAGAAGACTAGCCATTCTATACACTAGCACAGGATCAGGGGGCAGTCTACCATCTTCAGATTACTTATTTGTATAAGATGCACACAGAGATTCACAGCCAGTCTGTTGAAGTTAGAGGCGGGCGTGGTTGAGCCAGGCCGCCACAGCTCTGATAGTTGTGGCACATAAGTCATGTGACTGGTGCATTCTTTTTTCACCCGCTCGCTTTGAGCTCAAGCCTAGTTCATACACACTTCTTCTAGTTGTGCTGGACTGAATTTTGCTTGTGGATTAGCTTTACCTATTAACAGTGTCCCCGGCCATCAGGCGAACCCACCCCGACTTCTGAGGTACTTGTCATTTACACCCCAAAGCAAGGACGACAGGTCAACATTTTAGTCCAATTGTCCAGTGCAAGGGTTGAACCGCTAACCTCGGCTTCAGCACACCGGATGTTTAAGAACGAGCGCTCTTGCCCATTCAGTCATGCTGACTTGCTGGTGCATTTTGAAACCGTCGGTCCTTGTTGATGGAAGTGAGTGAACATGCTCCAGCAGATACTCTCTCACTATGTTAACTATAGAAATGACCAGCCAGGTCAACTATAGATAGATAACGCGAGAGCTGACAAGCCAGAGCAGAGGTCAAAGGCCAGCAACTACAGATACGGGGGTACAGCTATCAAGACAGGGCAGAGGTCAAAAATCAACTATAGATAGATAACGTTGGAGCTGACAAGCTAGAGCAGAGGTCAAAGGCCAGCAACTATAGATGCAGGAATAGAGATGACAAGTCAGGACAGAGGTCAAAGATCAACTATAGATACAGGAATAGAGATGACAAGTCAGGACAGAGGTCAAAGATCAACTATAGATACGAGGATAGAGATTACAAGACAAGGTAGAGGTCAAAGATCAACTACAGATACGAGGATAGAGATGACAAGTCAGGACATACGTCAAAGATCAAATATAGATACTAGCATAGAGGATGACAAGTCAGGGCAGAGGTCAAAAATCAACTATAGATAGGAGGATAGAGAGGACAAATCAGGACAAAGGTCAAAGATCAACAATCGATACAGTAACAGAGAAGACAAGGCAGAGGACAAAGGCCAGCAAATGCAGGTAAGGGTATATAGAGATCCAAGCAGGTACAGCGATGGCTGCCTGGGAGGGTGACTACTGGGCAATCCTATGCCCAGGACAACATGGCGGTCTGCACTGGTGATCATCTTCCGGCTGAGACATGTGTTTCCATCGTTCTTGATGAGTTTCATCTCTGACAGTCATTTCTTGGGGACGAGAAAGGGAGAGAGAGAGAGAGAGAGAGAGAGAGAGAGAGAGAGAGAGAGAGAGAGAGAGAGAGAGAGAAGGGAGGGGAAGAGAGAGAAAGAGGGAGAGAGAGAGAGGTGTTTTTCTGGCCTGTAAGTGTGAACATGCAGGCACTGGCATAACTGATACACAACAATATTGATAGACAGCAAAACTGATACACAAAAATATTGATAGACAGCAAAACTAATACACAACAATATTAATAGACAACAATATTGATAGACAGCAAAACTGATAGACAACAATATTGATAGACAACAAAACTGACAGACAATAAAAAACTTTATACACAGCGATATTGATAGGCAACAAAACTGATACACAACAAAAGCTGTGTTATTTCAAAGCACTGTAAAGCTGTGTTCTTTCAAAGCACTGTATAGTTCTAAAGAAACATATCAGCGAGTATTGAACCATGCTAGCAACACATCACAACCTGCAGGATAAAACTGTACACCTAACATCTTTATAGTGACAATGTCCATTAACATGTGTACATTAACATGAGTACATAAACACCTGTACATTATCATGTGTACATGAACACTTGTACATTATCATATGTACATGAACATTATAGATAAAGACAGGAAGGCATGGAGTGAGCTGGCTGGGGGATTAGGTTACAATGGGGGATACAGGGCAAACTAAGAAGACATTTGTGTGTGTGTGGGTGAGGTGTGTGTGTGTGGGTGAGGTGTGTGTGTGTGGGTGAGGTGTGTGTGTGTGGGTGCGGTGTGTGTGTGTGGGTGAGGTGTGTGTGTGTGGGTGAGGTGTGTGTGTGTGGGTGAGGTGTGTGTGTGTGGGTGAGGTGTGTGTGTGTGGGTGAGGTGTGTGTGTGTGGGTGAGGTGTGTGTGTGTGGGTGAGGTGTGTGTGTGTGGGTGAGGTGTGTGTGTGTGGGTGAGGTGTGTGGGTGAGGTGTGTGTGTGTGGGTGAGGTGTGTGTGTGGGTGAGGTGTGTGTGTGTGAAGTATATGTGCAAGTTTTGTGTGTGTGTGTGGGTGGGTGAAGTGTGTATGTGTGTGTGGGGAGGTGTGTAAGTGAGGTGTTTTTGGGTGTGAGGTATGTGTGTGATGTGTGTAGGTGTGAGGTATGTGGGTGTATGTATGTGTGGTGTTAGGTGTGTGTGAAGTGGGTGTGAGTTGTGTGTGTGAGGTGTGTGTGTGTGTGGGAGGTGTGCATGTGTGGGTAAGGTGTGTGTGGGTAAGGTGTGTGTGAGGTGTGTGTGTGTGTGTGTGTGAGGTCACCAGCGTACGTGACTACGGGCAGCATCATGTGACCAGGGTGAAGTATGATGAGAACAGTTCCTCTCCACAGTGAATCTCTCGCAGGGAGACCAGCGCCACCACTCTCAGCTGCCTGAAAGTCACACAATAAAGACAGTTTTGGTGGGTACTACACTGGTGGCAGTCAGATAGTGGGTTCATCATTTGTGATAGTCAGATGGTGGGTACAACACTTGTAGTAGTCAGGTTGTGGGAACAATGCTTGTGGTCGTTAGGTGGTGGGTACAGCACTTGTGGTAGTCAGGTTGTGGGTACAATGCTTGTGGTAGTCAGGTTGTGGGTACAGCACTTGTGGTAGTCAGATAGTGGGTACAACACTTGTGGTAGTCAGATAGTGGGTACAACACTTGTGGTAGTCAGGTGGTGGGTACAATGCTTGTGGTAGTCAGGTGGTGGGTACAATGCTTGTGGTAGTCAGGTAGTGGGTACAACACTTGTGGTAGTTAGGTGGTGGGTACAACACTTGTGGTAGTCAGGTGGTGGGTACAACACTTGTGGTAGTCAGATAGAGGGTACAGCACTTGTGGTAGTTAGATAGTGGGTACAACACTTGTGGTAGTCAGGTGGTGGGTACAACACTTGTGGTAGTCAGGTGGTGGGTACAGCACTTGTGGTAGTCAGATAGTGGGTACAACACTTGTGGTAGACAGATGGTGGGTACAACACTTGTGGTAGTCAGATGGTGGGTACAACACTTGTGGTAGTCAGATGGTGGGTACAACACTTGTAGTAGTCAGATAGTGGGTACAACACTTGTGGTAGTCAGGTGGTGGGTACAACACTTGTGGTAGTCAGGTGGTGGGTACAACACTTGTGGTAGTCAGACGGTGGGTACAACACTTGTGGTAGTTAGATAGTGGGTACAACACTTGTGGTAGTCAGGTAGTGGGTACAACACTTGTGGTAGTCAGGTGGTGGGTACAACACTTGTGGTAGTTAGATAGTGGGTACAACACTTGTGGTAGTCAGGTGGTGGGTACAACACTTGTGGTAGTTAGATAGTGGGTACAACACTTGTGGTAGTCAGGTGGTGGGTACAACACTTGTGGTAGTTAGATAGTGGGTACAACACTTGTGGTAGTTAGATAGTGGGTACAACACTTGTGGTAGTCAGGTGGTGGGTACAACACTTGTGGTAGTTAGATAGTGGGTACAACACTTGTGGTAGTCAGGTGGTGGGTACAACACTTGTGGTAGTCAGATGGTGGGTACAATGCTTGTGGTAGTCAGATGGTAGGTACAACACTTGTGGTAGTCAGATGGTGGGTACAATGCTTGTGGTAGTCAGATGGTGGGTACAAAACTTGTGGTAGTCAGGTAGTGGGTACAACACGTGTGGTAGTTAGATAGTGGGTACAACACTTGTGGTAGTCAGGTGGTGGGTACAACACTTGTGGTAGTCAGGTTGTGGGTACAACACTTGTGGTAGTCAGGTGGTGGGTACAACACTTGTGGTAGTCAGATGGTGGGTACAATGCTTGTGGTAGTCAGATGGTAGGTACAACACTTGTGGTAGTCAGATGGTGGGTACAATGCTTGTGGTAGTCAGATGGTGGGTACAAAACTTGTGGTAGTCAGGTAGTGGGTACAACACTTGTGGTAGTTAGATAGTGGGTACAACACTTGTGGTAGCCAGGTGGTGGGTACAACACTTGTGGTAGTTAGATAGTGGGTACAACACTTGTGGTAGTCAGGTGGTGGGTACAACACTTGTGGTAGTCAGATGGTGGGTACAATGCTTGTGGTAGTCAGATGGTGGGTACAACACTTGTGGTAGTTAGATAGTGGGTACAACACTTGTGGTAGTCAGGTGGTGGGTACAACACTTGTGGTAGTCAGATAGTGGGTACAACACTTGTGGTAGTCAGGTGGTGGGTACAACACTTGTGGTAGTCAGGTAGTGGGTACAACACTTGTGGTAGTCAGGTGGTGGGTACAACACTTGTGGTAGTCAGATGGTGGGTACAACACTTGTGGTAGTCAGGTGGTGGGTACAACATATGGGAGTAGTAAGATGAGTATACAACATATGGGGGTAGTAAGATGAGTAGTATACAACATATGGGGGTAGTAAGATGAGTATACAACATATGGGGGTAGTAAGATGAGTATACAACATATGTGGGTAGTAAGATGAGTATACAACATATGGGGGTAGTAAGATGGGTATACAACATATGGGGGTAGTAAGATGAGTATACAACATATGGGGGTAGTAAGATGAGTATACAACATATGGGGGTAGTAAGATGGGTATACAACATAAGGGGGTAGTAAGATGAGTAGTATACAACATATGGGGGTAGTAAGATGAGTATACAACATATGGGGGTAGTAAGATGAGTATACAACATATGGGGGTAGTAAGATGAGTATACAACATATGTGGGTAGTAAGATGAGTATACAACATATGGGGGTAGTAAAATGAGTATACAACATATGGGGGTAGTAAGATGAGTATACAACATATGGGGGTAGTAAGATGAGTATACAACATATAGGGGTAGTAAGATGAGTATACAACAAATGGGGGTAGTAAGATGAGTATACAACATATGGGAGTAGTAAGATGAGTATACAACATATGGGGGTAGTAAGATAGGTACAACCCATGTGGGAGTAATTAGATGGGTACAACATGTTGCTATAATCATTGTATGTACAATATGTTGGTGTAATGATTGCATATAAAACATGTTGGTGTAATGATTGTATGTACAACATGTTGGTGTAATGATTGCATGTACAACAAAACCAAACACATACTACTGCTTCCCAAAAGCCCATATCAACTGTGGACTGACAAATACATCAGACACACTACAGAAACCACTGACACACTGTCAAATACATCAGCCACATTACAGAAACCCCTGACACACTGTAAAATACATCAGCCACATTACAGAAACCCCTGACACACTGTCAAATACATCAGACACACTACAGAAACCCTTGACACACTGTCAAATACATCAGACACACTACAGAAACCCTTGACACACTGTCAAATACATCAGACACACTACAGAAACCCCTGACACACTGTCAAATACATCAGACACACTGTCAAATACATCAGACACACTGTCAAATACATCACACTACAGAAACCCTTGACACACTGTCAAATACATCAGACACACTACAGAAACCCTTGACACACTATCAAATACATCAGACACACTACAGAAACCCCTGACACACTGCCAAATACATCAGACACACTACACAAACCCCTGACACACTGTCAAATACATCTGACACACTACAGAAACCCTTGACACACTGTAAAATACATCAGACACACTACAGAAACCCTTGACACACTGTCAAATACATCAGACACACTACAGAAACCCTTGACACAATGTCAAATACATCAGACACACTACAGAAACCCTTGACACACTGTCAAATACATCAGGCACACTACATAAACCATTTACACACTGTCAAATACATCAGACACACTACAGAAACCCTTGACACACTGTCAAATACATCAGACACACTGTCAAATACATCAGACACACTACAGAAACCCCAGACACACTGTCAAATACATCACACACACTACAGAAACCCTTGACACACTGTCAAATACATCAGACACACTGTCAAATACATCAGACACACTGTCAAATACATCAGACACACTGTCAAATACATCAGACACACTGTCAAATACATCAGACACACTGTCAAATACATCAGACACACTGTCAAATACATCAGACACACTACAGAAACCCTTGACACACTGTCAAATACATCAGACACACTGTCAAATACATCAGACACACTGTCAAATACATCAGACACACTGTCAAATACATCAGACACACTACAGAAAACCTTGACACACTGTCAAATACATCAGACACACTGTCAAATACATCATACACACTGTCAAATACATCAGACACACTGTCAAATACATCAGACAAACTACAGAAAACCTTGACAAACTGTCAAATACATCAGACACACTGTCAAATACATCAGACACACTGTCAAATACATCAGGCACACTGTCAAATACATCAGACACACTGTCAAATACATCAGACACACTACAGAAAACCTTGACACACTGTCAAATACATCAGACACACTGTCAAATACATCAGACACACTACATAAACCATTGACACACTGTAAAATACATCAGCCACTACATAAACCATTGACACACTGTCAAATACATCAGCCACATCACAGAAACCCTTGACAAACTGTCAAAAATGCCAGAGAAACTGATAGAAACCCCAGAGAAACCCTAGTAAACACACTAATCAAGGTTTACCTGGCAATGCCCTCGGCGGCAGTCCAGCTTGGCATGTAATGGTTGTTGGGCAGGTACTGCCTCAGGCGAGCTGGGAAGTCGCTGGGTAGGTTAAACTCTTGATATGCCACATTGGCAGGATATTCTGCCAGACAAAAACAAAGCATCAAATGCAAATCAAGAAATACCTCAAGAACAGAACAAAAAACAACAACCAATTTTAGAATGTCATGTACACATCATTTGCGGCAACAACATTCGGTACAATATTCGAATGTTCACTTCAAATCTAGCATCATCATGGTATCAAGTGCTTTGCCTGTCGCGGGTGGTCACATTTCACATCTTGCCATCTCCTACAGCATGCACCATTTCGTATGCTGACACCTTTTTCTGTCATGACCTGAGACTATCAAGAATCATCTTTCTCTGTTTTCATCAATCTCTCTTGCCATAAATCATTCCAGTTTTTCTATTCTCATAATGTGGCCATAATGTGGCCAAAATGTGGCCAAAATATGGCGATTGCCTCTTTCTGATGCTTGTCATAAGTTATCATCGTGTTTTAGCCTCTTTCAAATCACTGAGATTACTCATTTTGACTGTCCTTGGAATTTTCAGCATTCTTCTGTAAAACCATGTTTCTGATGCCACAAGTGATTTTCTTGTTTACTAACAGTCCAGGATTCACAATCACATGGTTCATGTAACAAGCAATAGATATTTTTACAGCATAGATGTTTTCACATCAAATTCTGTAAAACTGGGGGGAAAGAGGAGTTTGGGAAGCTGACGGATGATGGACAAAAGGATGTTTTCACATGGATAAACAAGGCTGGATTCCTCTAATGAACAAATGTTCATTATGTCATGAAACAGACAGCCTGTGAACATCAAATATAACCTTATGTAAACGTAGAGGTACATGGCTCCATTTACACGCCTAGAACCATAAGTAAAGGCACAACATGGCTCTATTTACACATCTGGAACCATAAGGCACAGGGCTCCATTTACACACTTGGAACCATAAGTAAAGGCAGAGATAGGTATAGGGCTCCATTTACACACCTGGAACCATAAGTAAAGGCAGAGAGAGGTACCCCCAGGAGGGGGACTGAGCACAAAGTGCTAGCCCCATGATTCCACTGACCATTCAGCACTCAAGAGGTCATGTGGTCAATATTTACTTATGGTTCCAGCGAGTAAATGAAATATCTCTGTACACCTGCCCAGGTATTTCCTGGTACTCATTTCCCAAACCGAACCATGGCAAATACAAAACATTGACATGAAATCATTCTGTTTGGCTGTGTCCACTACAAGCTTGTCTAAAACAATAGACAACAAGACAAAAGATGCATGCTGAGGGAGTACATTCAACTTACGCTTGTTGTGGTTGTTGACATACTGTCCAATATTTAGTGGACAACTTGGGGCAGGTGTCAACCAACTGTCATCACAGGCTGGAAGTGGCCAACAGCTGTCACGACCCCGGCATGACCTACAAAAAACAGCTGTTAATGGCACAGGTCTGTTGATTTAACTTGCCCATCAGGCACAAACACAATATGCCATCAACAGCTGGGTTAGGCTGTGTGTCTAAGGTCATGCTGTTATCAGACCTGCATGGGTTCAAGGCCAAAGGTCCAAGCACTTCCAGGTTGACAAACCAACAATCTAGAGCCATTGTTGATTTATTACTTGTGTTCTAGACACAACAATTGTTGGACATACTGGGCTTTAGAGAGAGGGCCAGGGAAGGTGTGCAACAGAGGTAGACAGAGGGAGAGAGGATGGAGATAATTGTGAGAGAGGGTGACAAAGAGGGGTGAGTGTAAGGGACACAAGATGGAGACAGAGTGAGAGAGAAGGAGATAAAGAGAGGTGAAGCTGTATATAAACATTATATACCAAACAAGGCTCCTTAAAAAGGTCTGTGGGAGAGAGATCCACGGCAACACAAGAGACAACCCCAGATAGAATGTCACTTTGACACAGCGGCCAAACACTGAGGTAAGTCACCAAGTGAGAACAGACAACATGAGAGAAAACCCCAGATAGAATGTCACTTAGACACAGCGGCCAAACACTGAGGTAAGTCACCAAGTGAGAACAGAAGACGAGAGAAAACCCCAGATAGAATGTCACTTTGACACAGCGGCCAAACACTGAGGTAAGTCACCAAATGAGAACAGACAACACGAGAGAAAACCCCAGATAGAATGTCACTTAGACACAGCGGCCAAACACTGAGGTAAGTCACCAAGTGAGAACAGACAACACGAGAGAAAACCCCAGATAGAATGTCACTTAGACACAGCGGCCAAACACTGAGGTAAGACACCAATTGAGAACAGACAACACGAGAGAAAACCCAAGATAGAATGTCACTTTGACACAGCGATCAAACACTGAGGTAAGTCACCAAGTGAGAACAGACAACATGAGAGAAAAAACCCCAGATTGAATGTCACTTAGACACAGCGGCCAAACACTGAGGTAAGTCACCACATGAGAACAGACAACACGAGAGAAAACCCCAGATAGAATGTCACTTTGACACAGCGGCCAAACACTGAGGTAAGTCACCAAGTGAGAACAGACAAGACGAGAGAAAACCCCAGATAGAATGTCACTTAGACACAGCGGCCAAACACTGAGGTAAGTCACCAAGTGAGAACAGACAAGACGAGAGAAAACCCCAGATAGAATGTCACTTAGACACAGCGGCCAAACACTGAGGTAAGTCACCAAGTGAGAACAGACAAGACGAGAGAAAACCCCAGATAGAATGTCACTTTGACACAGCGGCGAAACACTGAGGTAAGTCACCAAGTGAGAACGGACAAGACGAGAGAAAACCCCAGATAGAATGTCACTTAGACACAGCGGCCAAACACTGAGGTAAGTCACCAAGTGAGAACAGACAATACGAGAGAAAACCCCAGATAGAATGTCACTTTGACACAGCGGCCAAACACTGAGGTAAGTCACCAAGTAAGAACAGACAACATGAGAGAAAACCCCAGATAGAATGTCACTTAGACACAGCGGCCAAACACTGAGGTAAGTCACCAAGTGAGAACAGACAACACGAGAGAAAACCCCAGATAGAATGTCACTTTGACACAGCGGCCAAACACTGAGGTAAGTCACCAAGTGAGAACAGACAAGACGAGAGAAAACCCCAGATAGAATGTCACTTTGACACAGCGGCCAAACACTGAGGTAAGTCACCAAGTGAGAACAGACAAGACGAGAGAAAACCCCAGATAGAATGTCACTTAGACACAGCGGCCAAACACTGAGGTAAGTCACCAAGTGAGAACAGACAACACGAGAGAAAACCCCAGATAGAATGTCACTTTGACACAGCGATCAAACACTGAGGTAAGTCACCAAGTGAGAACAGACAACACGAGAGAAAACCCCAGATAGAATGTCACTTTGACACAGCGACCAAACACTGAGGTAAGACACCAAGTGAGAACAGACAACATGAGAGAAAACCCCAGATAGAATGTCACTTAGACACAGCGGCCAAACACTGAGGTAAGTCACCAAGTGAGAACAGAAGACGAGAGAAAACCCCAGATAGAATGTCACTTTGACACAGCGGCCAAACACTGAGGTAAGTCACCAAATGAGAACAGACAACACGAGAGAAAACCCCAGATAGAATGTCACTTAGACACAGCGGCCAAACACTGAGGTAAGTCACCAAGTGAGAACAGACAACACGAGAGAAAACCCCAGATAGAATGTCACTTAGACACAGCGGCCAAACACTGAGGTAAGACACCAAGTGAGAACAGACAACACGAGAGAAAACCCAAGATAGAATGTCACTTTGACACAGCGATCAAACACTGAGGTAAGTCACCAAGTGAGAACAGACAACATGAGAGAAAAAACCCCAGATTGAATGTCACTTAGACACAGCGGCCAAACACTGAGGTAAGTCACCAAATGAGAACAGACAACACGAGAGAAAACCCCAGATAGAATGTCACTTTGACACAGCGGCCAAACACTGAGGTAAGTCACGAAGTGAGAACAGACAAGACGAGAGAAAACCCCAGATAGAATGTCACTTAGACACAGCGGCCAAACACTGAGGTAAGTCACCAAGTGAGAACAGACAAGACGAGAGAAAACCCCAGATAGAATGTCACTTAGACACAGCGGCCAAACACTGAGGTAAGTCACCAAGTGAGAACAGACAACACGAGAGAAAACCCCAGATAGAATGTCACTTTGACACAGCGGCCAAACACTGAGGTAAGTCACCAAGTGAGAACAGACAAGACGAGAGAAAACCCCAGATAGAATGTCACTTAGACACAGCGGCCAAACACTGAGGTAAGTCACCAAGTGAGAACAGACAACACGAGAGAAAACCCCAGATAGAATGTCACTTTGACACAGCGGCCAAACACTGAGGTAAGTCACCAAGTAAGAACAGACAACATGAGAGAAAACCCCAGATAGAATGTCACTTAGACACAGCGGCCAAACACTGAGGTAAGTCACCAAGTGAGAACAGACAACACGAGAGAAAACCCCAGATAGAATGTCACTTTGACACAGCGGCCAAACACTGAGGTAAGTCACCAAGTGAGAACAGACAAGACGAGAGAAAACCCCAGATAGAATGTCACTTTGACACAGCGGCCAAACACTGAGGTAAGTCACCAAGTGAGAACAGACAAGACGAGAGAAAACCCCAGATAGAATGTCACTTAGACACAGCGGCCAAACACTGAGGTAAGTCACCAAGTGAGAACAGACAACACGAGAGAAAACCCCAGATAGAATGTCACTTTGACACAGCGATCAAACACTGAGGTAAGTCACCAAGTGAGAACAGACAACACGAGAGAAAACCCCAGATAGAATGTCACTTTGACACAGCGACCAAACACTGAGGTAAGACACCAAGTGAGAACAGACAACACGAGAGAAAACCCCAGATAGAATGTCACTTTGACACAGCGATCAAACACTGAGGTAAGTCACCAAGTGAGAACAGACAACATGAGAGAAAAAACCCCAGATTGAATGTCACTTAGACACAGCGGCCAAACACTGAGGTAAGTCACCAAATGAGAACAGACAACACGAGAGAAAACCCCAGATAGAATGTCACTTTGACACAGCGGCCAAACACTGAGGTAAGTCACCAAGTGAGAACAGACAACATGAGAGAAAACCCCAGATAGAATGTCACTTAGACACAGTGGCCAAACACTGAGGTAAGTCACCAAGTGAGAACAGACAACACGAGAGAAAACCCCAGATAGAATGTCACTTTGACACAGCGACCAAACACTGAGGTAAGTCACCAAGTGAGAACAGACAAGACGAGAGAAAACCCCAGATAGAATGTCACTTTGACACAGCGACCAAACACTGAGGTAAGTCACCAAGTGAGAACAGACAAGATGAGAGAAAACCCCAGATAGAATGTCACTTTGACACAGCGGCCAAACACTGAGGTAAGTCACCTAGTGAGAACAGACAAGACGAGAGAAAACCCCAGATAGAATGTCACTTTGACACAGCGACCAAACACTGAGGTAAGTCACCAAGTGAGAAGAGACAAGACGAGAGAAAACCCCAGATAGAATGTCACTTTCCCCGGGAAGGTTAACCCGGTCAACAAATGCCCGCAGTAGTCGGATGTGTCGGCCTAACGGCGCAAGAACGCAGCTCTGCTGTAGACAGGCACAACGCAATCACGTCCGAAAAAAAAACTCCGGATGAACGAAGAAGAAGAAGAAGAAGAATGTCACTTTGACACAGCGACCAAACACTGAGGTAAGTCACCAAGTGAGAACAGACAAGACGAGAGAAAACCCCAGATAGAATGTCACTTAGACACAGCGGCCAAACACTGAGGTAAGTCACCAAGTGAGAACAGACAACACGAGAAAAAACCCCAGATAGAATGTCACTTTGACACAGCGATCAAACACTGAGGTAAGTCACCAAGTGAGAACAGACAACACGAGAGAAAACCCCAGATAGAATGTCACTTTGACACAGCGACCAAACACTGAGGTAAGACACCAAGTGAGAACAGACAAGACGAGAGAAAACCCCAGATAGAATGTCACTTTGACACAGCGATCAAACACTGAGGTAAGTCACCAAGTGAGAACAGACAACATGAGAGAAAAAACCCCAGATTGAATGTCACTTAGACACAGCGGCCAAACACTGAGGTAAGTCACCAAATGAGAACAGACAACACGAGAGAAAACCCCAGATAGAATGTCACTTTGACACAGCGGCCAAACACTGAGGTAAGTCACCAAGTGAGAACAGACAACATGAGAGAAAATAACAGATAGAATGTCACTTTGACACAGCGACCAAACACTGAGGTAAGACACCAAGTGAGAACAGACAACACGAGAGAAAACCCCAGATAGAATGTCACTTTGACACAGCGGCCAAACACTGAGGTAAGTCACCAAGTGAGAACAGACAAGACGAGAGAAAACCCCAGATAGAATGTCACTTTGACACAGCGACCAAACACTGAGGTAAGTCACCAAGTGAGAACAGACAAGACGAGAGAAAACCCCAGATAGAATGTCACTTAGACACAGCGGCCAAACACTGAGGTAAGTCACCAAGTGAGAACAGACAACACGAGAGAAAACCCCAGATAGAATGTCACTTTGACACAGCTATCAAACACTGAGGTAAGTCACCAAGTGAGAACAGACAACACGAGAGAAAACCCCAGATAGAATGTCACTTTGACACAGCCACCAAACACTGAGGTAAGACACCAAGTGAGAACAGACAACACGAGAGAAAACCCCAGATAGAATGTCACTTTGACACAGCGATCAAACACTGAGGTAAGTCACCAAGTGAGAACAGACAACATGAGAGAAAAACCCCAGATTGAATGTCACTTAGACACAGCGGCCAAACACTGAGGTAAGTCACCAAATGAGAACAGACAACACGAGAGAAAACCCCAGATAGAATGTCACTTTGACACAGCGGCCAAACACTGAGGTAAGTCACCAAGTGAGAACAGACAACATGAGAGAAAACCCCAGATAGAATGTCACTTAGACACAGTGGCCAAACACTGAGGTAAGTCACCAAGTGAGAACAGACAACACGAGAGAAAACCCCAGATAGAATGTCACTTTGACACAGCGACCAAACACTGAGGTAAGTCACCAAGTGAGAAGAGACAATCTGAGCAGGCAAACGATGTCACAATGGAAATAGTAAACAGAACATACACAAAATGACCACACACTGAGAGAAGTCACTTACTTGGTCTGTCTCAATAGTGTGTGTGTGTATGTGAATGTGTACACACACACACACAAACACACATCAACCCACCGACACAAAGAGAAAGAGAGAAAGAGACACACACACACAGATGGACGGACAGACGGACGGACAGATGGACGGACAGACGGATGGACAGACAGACAGACAGACAGACAGACAGACAGACAGACAGACAGCCAGACAGACAGACAGACAGACAGACAGACAGACAGACAGACGTAGCTATATCTATATGTTTACATTGCTGTATGCAGTGAAGACATACTGTGAACATGCAATTTTAAAGAAAAAAATAATGCTGTTGAAATGCAGACATACAGAAAAAAAAATGTCTTAAATAGAGAAAATGACAAATAAATAAGCTTTAAACAAACTAGGAATGAAGAACATTTGACTGCATGTGTAAGCATCAATGTGACAAATATCACTGAACAATGACAGAGTTGTTATCAACAACCAAGTCCGAGAACAGCTTGTCTTGTCATGCCCTCACATACTTGTCCTGTGATGCCCTCACTCACTTGTCCTGTGATGCCCTCACTCACTTGTCCTGTGATGCCATAACACACTTGTCCTGTGATGCCCTCACACACTTGTCCTGTGATGCCCTCACTCACTTGTCCTGTGATGCCATAACACACTTGTCCTGTGATGCCCTCACATACTTGTCCTGTGATTCCCTCACATACTTGTCCTGTGATACCCTCACATACTTGTCCTGTGATGCCCTCACTCACGTGTCCTGTGATGCCCTCACTCACTTGTCCTGTGATGCCCTCACACACTTGTCCTGTGATGCCCTCACTCACTTGTCCTGTGATGCCCTCACTCACTTGTCCTGTGATGCCCTCACATACTTGTCCTGTGATTCCCTCACATACTTGTCCTGTGATACCCTCACATACTTGTCCTGTGATGCCCTCACTCACTTGTCCTGTGATGCCCTCACTCACTTGTCCTGTGATGCCATAACACACTTGTCCTGCGATGCCCTCACATACTTGTCCTGTGATACCCTCACATACTTGTCCTGTGATACCCTCACTCACTTGTCCTGTGATGCCCTCACTCACTTGTCCTGTGATGCCCTCACTCACTTGTCCTGTGATGCCATAACACACTTGTCCTGCGATGCCCTCACATACTTGTCCTGTGATACCCTCACATACTTGTCCTGTGATACCCTCACACACTTGTTCTGTGATGCCCTCACTCACTTGTCCTGTGATGCCATAACACACTTGTCCTGTGATGCCCTCACACACTTGTCCTGTGATGCCCTCACATACTTGTCCTGTGATACCCTCACACACTTGTCCTGTGATGCCCTCACATACTTGTCCTGTGATGCCCTCACTCACTTGTCCTGTGATGCCGTAACACACTTGTCCTGTGATGCCCTCACTCACTTGTCCTGTGATGCCCTCACTCACTTGTCCTGTAATGCCCCCACTCACTTGTCCTGTGATGCCCTCACTCACTTGTCCTGTGATGCCCTAACACACGTGTCTTGTGATGCTCTCACACACTTGTCCTGTGATACCCTCACACACTTGTCCTATGATGCTTTCACATACATTTGTCCTGTGATACCCTCACTCACTTGTCCTGTGATGCTCTCACACATGTCCTTGGATTCCCTCACACACTTGTCCTGGGGTACTCTCACACAGACTTGTCCTTGGATTCCCTCACACACTTGTCTTGTACAAACTTATATTGACATTTTCAGCCTATGATGTGTGACAAACCATCACGTGTGTAAACCACACATTTCATTCCAGTTCTGATCACATCGTTATATGTCATCACAACATGTCACAGTACAAATAATCCTGGCCCAGTGCATCCACAGTTGACAGGCTGTTCTGTCAAGCCAGCCTTGACAGAACCTTGCCTTAACATGGCTTACCTGCCAGGCTGCCGGTGTTGTGTCCCTCTTAGCCTGGTCTCTATCCCTGTGTACAAACAATCGTTGAGCAATGCCAGAGACACACAGGGTTGGTGGGAGATGCGTGAGATATTCTGATAATAGTCTTGCTACAGAAACTGAACATGATCCACAACATGGATTTGGTGTGACCAAAGTGAAGAGACAAACAATGATAACTGGCAAGGCAGTTGACAAACCACACTCAGCAATGACATAATAGGAACAAGTCTAGAACTGGCGAACAGCATCTGTCATTTCATCATAAAAAAATAACCGAAGATGGCACACGTGAATCAGAAATCAAGACAAGAATTGAAATGGCCAAAATTGAACTCCATGACATGTAATGCATTCTCACAAACAAGCAGTTATTGAAAGGGTTACAACTGAGAGTGAACCAGTACTATATACACTCTATATTGTTGTATGGGACTGTGAACAAGTGGTATATACACCCTATATTGTTGTATGGAGATAGACTGTGAACAAGTGGTATATACAGCCTATATTGTTGTATGGAGACAGACTGAACAAGTGCTAGATTGTTGTATGGAGTGGAGACAGACTAAACAAGAAAGTGGAAATAAGCATTAATTCTGTCAAAGTGTGGATTTATAGGAAAATATAACGGAAATATGAAATGACAAATAACAAAGTTGTAAACAAACTAGGAATACAGAAATGATGATAAATGAGCTCAAGATTTGACAAATAAAATACCCTGGACACATAAAAAGGCATAAACCTTGCTGGGCAATCCTCATCAATACGATGCTTCCTATGCAGACACCCCCCCCCCCCAATAAGTTTGTCAAAATTACTGTCAAACCTTGGCCCAGTATGCCAAGCTTCTTTGCTGCCATGTGAAAATTATCTACCACATCTTGAAGCCATCAATGCCTTTGTCCTCCCCTCTCCACCTCCTTCCATAGTGATCCTTGCCAGACATTCATGCCCCTCAAAACATCCAACATATTTCATTTTCCTCAACTTTCTTTGTCTCCACAACCAATCTCCTCCACAACTGAGCTCTTGTCTGCCAGATATGTCAGCTCTATTCTCCAAAACCTCTGTACAGAAGCTAGCCTGCAACGGCTTTCCTTGTGGGCAGTGACTATATCGGTCGATGGTCGTGGCCAGTGTTTCAGTAAGATATCAGTCTACTGTTGCAAACTTCAGACCATACCCAACAACCACCTGTCAGTTGTTAACATACATGACCCAGCTGGGGTGGTGGGTGGGGTGAGGGCATCACAAGACAAGAGTGTGAGGGCATCACAGGACAAGTGTGTTAGGGCATCACTGGACAAGTGTGTGAGATTATCCCAGGTGGGGGGGGGGGGGGCTGTTAAGCAGGTATACCACCTCGTCTAAGGGTGTCCTGTAGTCTAGCAGAGGGAAGGAGGCACCTTACTTCTCCTTTGACAGGGGATACTCCCATCACGCCACTCAAGTTTAACCATGTTTGATGGAAAAGTGGACAACAAACTGTCCATGAAAGACAACAATTTAAACAGCAGGAAATTGTCAAGAGATGCATTGGAAAAGAGATGTTAGACTACTCCATCCTAGCGGGGGATAGGCAGTGCTGGCTATCCATCACAGCCGACCTTTATTGTGAAGATGGCAAGTGGTAAGATCAATTTCTTTATCTGTTCAACATGGGGGTATCTTGCTAGTAGCTATGTTACCTTTATAATAACCTTTGAGGTCACTGGGACACAAGCTCCTCAACCTCTAGCAGATTGAGACATTCTCTTATGGCATCCCTGGAACACAAGCTCCTCCACCACTAGCAGATGGAGACATTCTCTTATGGCATCCCTGGAACACAAGCTCCTCCACCTCTAGCAGATGGAGACATTGTCTTGTGGCATCACTGGGACACAAGCTCCTCAACCATTAGCAGATGGAGACATTCTCTTATGGCATCACACAAACAATGAAAGCAAGCTCACTTATACAAGAACTTGGACAAAGCTCGGTCGTTGCCATCAATCAGCATCCCATCAGCACAGCGGAAGATGAATGGATTCCCAATACTTTGGAATAAAATGGGATCTTGTGGCTCGTAGATTAAGCCTGAATTTGTGAGAACAGAGAGAAAGATAGTTACAAACAACAAACAGAAACCTTGCACATTTATTATAAGAAAATAAGTTTAAAAACCGACAAGAAACACTTAATTAAAATTTTAGAAATACTATGTGGCAAGAAACTAAAGTTTATGAGGAAATTATTATATAAAAGAAAAAAGACATCACAACAGATATCAATCATCTGCAAGAACATGACAATTTGCCATAGAGAGTACAACATCCTAACTGCCACTCCACAAAAATGGAGTATTTTATTACATAAATTTATCAACAACAGACTTAACCATCAAAATGCTAGTCAAGAAATAACCAGTGTTAAGATTAATGCCATGATACCAATCAATGTATACCTTGTAACCACAGAGCATGGATCTGCAGTGGCTGGCATGCTTGCCTGCTGTCTGAGAGGTCATGGGTTCAAATTCACATTGATGCAGGTTTTTCACAATGACCTAGCCTTCTTGGGAAGTAAAAGCGGTTGGTTTGAGAGTGATCACTTGACCCTTGGAGTGCTGATTGGTTGGTTTGAAAGTGATCACATGACCCATGGGAGTGCTGATTGGTCTATACAAATATGAGCACATGACCCTTGGAGTGCTGATTGGTCTATACAAATGTGATCACATGACCCTTGGAGTGCTGATTGGTTAGTTTGATACTGATCACATGATCCTTGGGAGTGTTGATTGGTCAATACAAATATGAGCACATGACCCTCAGAGTGCTGATTGGTCTATACAAATATGAAGCTAGCACCATGTGCCTCCAGACATGTAAATTGGGTCCTTTACTTTTATCTTTTTAACTTTTACCTTTTAACCTTTACAATTATTTTTCAACCTTCACTAGTAACCACAGATCTGTTCAGTTTTGATTGATGTTGCGTTTATTATTTGTACTTACTGACTTATTAACTTAATGATTTATTAACTGAGATACCTGGATAAAGTGATGTAACACAGAACTGGGGAACAACCCCTGATGTGACCTTGACACCCGTACCTCCCGAAGACAGCACGCTGCGACTCCTTTCCACGGTAAAGCCTGTCAGGTTTCTCATCAACTTCAGGCATTCTCTGTGCTTGTCCTGCGGATTCTTCGTCTGTAACTTCTGGGAGAAAAATTCCCAAAACATTCAGAAACATCATTGTGTGTGTGTATGTGCGTACATTTGATTTCTTTATGTCAGTTGTGAGTAATAGTATCTTGTCAGCATACTACCCTCCATGAACAAAATCTGATTCGTTCCTCTCACATGTGAGTGTGAAAGCAATTTACGACTAGCTTAAAATAACCATCACAAAGGTAGAGCTTTTTCAACTCTTGTGACTAGAACTTCCATCCCAGTTCTCTTCCTCCTCCCAATCTCCCCAACCAATAATCTTTCACCACACACCCACATTACATGTAAGAATTGTGTAACAATTACATTAGAGTTCTCTTCCTCCTCCCCAACCAATAATTGTTCACAGCACACCCAGATTACATGTAAGAGCTGTGTAACAATTACATCCCAGTTCTCTTCCTCCTCTCATCTCCCCAACCAATAATCGTTCACAACACACCCAGATTACATGTAAGAGCTGTGTAACAATTACATCCCAGTTCTCTTCCTCCTCCCCAACCAATAATTGTTCACAACACACCCAGATTGGATGTAAGAGTTGTGTAACAATTACATCAACAGGATCAAACATTTACATTCATCATCATCTAGAGCCTTGGTGGCTGGCGAAGGTTATCATTCTGTTCCACCCACATCACGCAATCACCAACAGCATGTGTCAGTTTGTGTGGTGACTCCCTTCAGTGTCAAGACACAAGACTGTCAAGAATTTTCTTTCGCTGTCTTCCTTTGTCTCTTTTTCCACAGACCTTTCCAGTTGTCAAAATCTCATAATCTATTCTAGTTTATGTCTTTTCGTAAAGGGGCCAAAAATGATTACTGCTTCTTTCTGTGTTTGTGCCTTAGTCTCTTTCAAAATATTTAAATGTGTTAAAATTATATTTACAATAACATGAATAACAGAATCAATTACATCAATTGTATTTAGCAAATACATTTGTTGTTGTTGGTCGCTCACTTTGAATTCAAGCGTAGTCCACACACACTACTTGTAGTCGTGCTAGACTAAATTTTACATGTGGGTTAGCTTTCTCTATTAAAAGTGTCCCTTGCCTTCAGGCGAACCCATTCTGACTTCGGAGGTACTTGTAATTTACGTCCCAAAGTCAAGCACGATAGGTCAACATTTTAGTCCAGCTGTCCGGTGTAGGGGTTGAAGCCTTTACCTCAACATCAGCATAAAGATATTTAAGAACACGCATTCTTATCCATTCACCCATGCTGACCAATTATACGAGCTGCATCAAACAATTACATGGACACTATCAAACAATTACATGGACAATATCAAACAATTACATCCGGGAAGGTTAACCCGGTCAACAAATGCCCGCAGAAGTCGGATATGTCGGCCTAACGGCACAAGAACACAGCTCTGCTGTAAACAGGCATAACCGGATGAACGCAGCAGCAGAAGAAGAAACAATTACATGGACAATTCAAAACAATTACATGGACAATATCAAACAATTACATGGACAATATCAAACAATTACATGGACAATGTCAAACAATTACATGGACAATGTCAAACAATTACATGGACAATATCAAACAATTACATGGACAATGTCAAACAATTACATGGAAAATATCAAACAATTACGTGGACAATGTCAAACAATTACATGGACAATGTCAAACAATTACATGGACAATGTCAAACAATTACATGGACAATGTCAAACAATTACATGGACAATGTCAAACAATTACATGGACAATGCCAAACAATTACATGGACAATGTCAAACAATTACATGGACAATGTCAAACAATTACATGGACAATGTCAAACAATTATATGGACAATGTCAAACAATTACATGGTCAATGTCAAACAATTACATGGACAATATCAAAACAATTACATGGACAATATCAAAACAATTACATGGACACTATCAAACAATTACATGGACAATATCAAACAATTACACGGACAATATCAAATAACTACATGGGCAATATCAAACAATTTACATGGACAATATCAAACAATTACATGGACAATATCAAACAATTACACGGACAATATCAAACAATTACATGGGCAATATCAAACAATTTACATGGACAATATCAAACAATTACATGGACAATATCAAACAATTACACGGACAATATCAAACAATTATATGGGCAATATCAAACAATTACAGGGACAATATTGAATAATTACACTGACAAACTCAAATAAATACTTCAGCAGACAGCTGGTGAAGGTTGGTCAAAAAGCCAGTGATAAATGCTTGGAATTCTGCATCAGACATGGCACAATCTGTTTCCTTGTCTGTCACTGATCGGAGACTCCTGGCAAGAATGTAGCGAGACAAAAGGCATGAACCTGGAGAATGGTCTTCCACAGAACATGATAACATGTCAATAACAAGAGATTTTACTGCACCACAATTTAACCTAGTCAAGCTCCGTTTTATCATCATTTTATCAAGTTTATCATCATTACACTCTGGAGACCCATTGCTATTTGATCTCTCCTTTCGTAAATCCACCAGTGTACAGGGACTAATTTCATGTAAATCCACCAGTGTACAGGGACTAATTTCGTGTAAATCCACCAGTGTACAGGGACTAATTTCGTGTAAATCCACCAGTGTACAGGGACTAATTTCGTGTAAATCCACCAGTGTACAGGGACTAATTTCGTGTAAATTGTGTACAGGGACTAATTTCATGTAAATCCACCAGTGTACAGGGGCTAATTTCATGCAAATCCACCAGTGTACAGGGACTAATTTCATGCAAATCCACCAGTGTACAGGGGCTAATTACGTGTGTCTGGCTTATGTTGATTACGATGAGTCTCCAAGCACACTTGGTGTGCTGCTCTTTCCTGGCTCCACTGACCTTCAACCCACACATTTTCATTCCATCTACTGATGTAGATTCTTCCAGTTGAAAGTCCTGACAACACCATCATATACTTCTATATCTACCACAATAGATTTTCTTATACCACAACATCATCACATACTTGTACATCAATGACAAAAGGTTTTCTGTCACTGGAACATGATCACAGTCATATGCCAACAAGATATTTTTTCGGAGTGACTATTCGCAATGGAATTGCGAATATAAAATAATTATATTCGCAATCGAAGTAGGTCACGTGATTATTCCTATGCGTGTGTCCACATTACAATATTTTGTTGATCCGTTAATGTGTCCTCAGTAGCATAGTGGTTAGTGTTTCCGCCTGGTGCACGGGAGCTCCGGGTTCGATTCCCAAAACGGGAGGTGACATTTTTGTTTTTTTTCCATTTTCAGGAGTTAGGTGACACCAATGCTTGTCTGATGATTTCGCTTTAGGCATATGTTTTCTACGGATTTTGTGTATTAGGTGTTGTTTATCTTGCTCCGCAGGAACCTGCACACTTGTCATTCTGTTCTTATCTGTCCTCTACTTTTGTTATCTTGGGAAAGGAGCTTAGCCACCCGAACACGAGTTCTCTCTCTCTCTCTCTCTCTCTCGCTCTAAGTCTCGATCTCCCACCTCTCCCTTTCTTGTCTTTACCACTCTTTAATGTCTTTCAATACATCTTTCTCATATCTCTGACTCTCACACTGTCTTCGTTATCTATCTTTCTCCTCTCTCTTTTCCACCTGCTTCAGATATACCCGGTTTTCCTGCACTTTAAATGTTTATTTATTAATTAATGAGGCCAGTCAATCGAAAGCCTGGTGTTTGAATTGCCTAGTCATGTCTCTCTGAGGCGAAGCATATTACTGTCAGCTTGGACCAGAACAGAGTCACTCAGAT
The DNA here is from genome assembly GCA_963921405.1 of Cepaea hortensis. Classification (NCBI taxonomy): domain Eukaryota; kingdom Metazoa; phylum Mollusca; class Gastropoda; order Stylommatophora; family Helicidae; genus Cepaea; species Cepaea hortensis. The sequence continues at coordinate 99,002,262 of OY992893.1, forward strand.
AGGATGCAATGGAGGCCATAGAAAGTGTCAAATTAAGAGAATCATCACTGCTGCAATATTATCAGGACATAAATAGTAGGATGGTAACGTAAACAAACATGGATGCCTGGTAACAGTAAGTGTACAGAAACGAAAGTTAACCATTCTTGAACTCGCCTGGTGATAGAATTATTTGTAGAGATCTTTATTTGTATTGGGGATACCTGTTCTGAACAATTATTCTTGATATTTAAACAGGACTAATGTAATGTAAAAATAAAACGGGATGCCAAAAAGAACGGACAGAAGTAAGAAGAAGAATGATTCATTAAGAAATACGGAGAATTCGGCAGAATTAAACTCGCAACAGTGAACATTCCTATTTAAATTAACCATCTTCTTAGACTTCTTAATGGCCCAAACTAAAATTGATTAGTAAGCAGACGATGTGACATGTTTGTTACTTCCCGCAAATCGATTGCGAATATAATTTTTTTATATTTGCAATTCCATTGCGAATAGTGCCTCCCATATTTTTTTCACTTTGAATACAATCACTTACAGCTTATCTGTTATCAGAATACGATCACACTCATTTATGTCAACTAACATGATCACACTCTCTTAAGTAAACATATCTGTCATCATAACACGATTATTTCCTCATAGAATGAATAAATTTTCCCCCTTCAGAACACAACATACACACATGTGCCAACAATAACCACACAGACATGACGCATGTGCCAACAACAATCACACAGACATGACACATGTGCCAACAACAATCTCACAAACATGACACACAGACAAGACACATGTGCCAACAACAATCACACAGACATGACACATGTGCCAACAACAATCACACAAACATGACACAAAGACAAGACACATGTGCCAACAACAATCACACAGACATGACACATGTGCCAACAACAATCACACAGACATGACACACAGACAAGACACATGTGCCAACAACAATCACACAGACATGACACATGTGCCAACAACAATCACACAAACATGACACACAGACAAGACACATGTGCCAACAATAATCACACAGACATGACACATGTGCCAACAACAATCATACAGACATGACACATGTGCCAACAACAATTACACAGAATGATACACAGACAAGATGATCTATACCCATAACTAAACAACTCTAAAAATGTGACTACCTGTTTTTTAAATTCAGAACAAGCCAGGGAACAAATCTGTATCTGTACTGCCTCCACTTGTGCAGCAGTTTCTGCATCTTGACTGAATGGTTGGAGATATTACAGGTGATTCAAACAACTACAGATGAGGTGAATCTCTCATGATTGGAAGTTATATTTGCAGCACAGGTGACTCTCACTTGACTGGAAGGTGAACTATGGCACAAGTGATTCTCTTTTGACTGGTAACTGGAAAGTAGTGCAGGTGACTGCAATATTTACAGCACAGGTGATTCTCACTTGACTGGAAGGTGAACTATAGCACACTTGACTGGAAGGTGAACTATAACACCAGTGACTGTCACTTGAATGCAAGGTGAACTATAACAGAGGTGACCTTCACTTGACTGGAAGATGAACTATAGCACAGGTGACTCTCTGTTGACTGGTAGCTGGACAATAGTACAGGTGACTGCAACATTTACAGCACAAGTGATTCTCACTGATTAGATACGTGATCCTATTAAAATGTTACAAATCTATTTGATGTAAGTAGAGTTTTTAAAGGCCTTGATCATGTGACCAGTTTGGTGTAGGTTATGACTTCAACCAAAGAGCTAACACAGCAAGTGCACATCAAACACACACTTATAACCCATACAGCCTCTTTCTGGTGATTTCTGTACTGGTGTTTCTTGGCTATAGTTTAAACTGGAGTGTCGCTTTGTTAACGTCCAAAACCCTCAGATAAAAATGTTCTGCAACTATTTATTTCTCACTTGAAGATATTATGAGCAAATAGCAGGCTTGGAGAGAGAGTGGTGCCGCAGGTAATTGCCAGGGGCTGGCACTCAAAACTTGAGGAAAAGCCAGACAGACATAATCTGACTGCTACTGGTACCATTAGTATTGGGACTCTTTGCTGGCTGTTGCAGATGAGGACGGAGCACTATGGGATTGTACTGAGTGCTGTGATGTTGGTTCTTGACTCAATTCAGTTCTTACTTGCAGCTGTTCTTGATTTTCTGTTTTAGAATATATTCTAGATTATTGCCAGGGATTAATTCCATGAAATGTCTTATGGTAGGTTTCTCTGGTAAACTATGAAATAACTTCACCTGACAGAAGAAATTCTTCAGTGCTGCCACATGTCTGAACTGTAGACAAACGTCATACACAGCTGTTTGGCAATCTTGGTGAAAATTCAATTACAGCAAGACAGGCACACAAAACAAAGAAGAAGAAGGAGAAGAAGAAGAAGAAGAAGAAGAAGAAGAAGAAGAAGAGCAGACGAAGAAGAAGAAGAAGAAGAAGAAGAAGAAGAAGAAGAAGAAGAAGAAGAAGAAGAAGAAGAAGAGGAGAAGAAGAAGAAGAAGAAGAAGAAGAGCAGACAAAGAAGAAGAAGAAGAAGAAGAAGAAGAAGAAGAAGAAGAAGAAGAAGAAGAAGAAGAAGAAGAAGAAGAGCAGACAAAGAAGAAGAAGAAGAAGAAGAAGAAGAAGAAGAAGAAGAAGAAGAAGAAGAAGAAAAGAAGAAGAAGAAGAAGAAGAAGAAGAAGAAGAAGAAGAAGAAGAAGAAGAGCAGACAAAGAAGAAGAAGAAGAAGAAGAAGAAGAAGAAGAAGAAGAAACACTTCATCTTAAGATATGTTGACAGGACTTTTAAAAAGTAACACTAATAATATCAATGAATATAGTAAAGCGTGCACAGGGAAATTAGATATAAAACAAATAAATAATTAGTTTCAAGCAGCTTTATTTTAATCATTGTTAATGGTAATGAATGTTGTAGTGTGATTTTTAAGTCCAAAACATTGTGATTGATTGTGTCCTCACTCAAGGAGACTATCACGATATGATATGATTTATGCACTTAGAATATTCTGTGCCAACATCTATATTTTTCTATTTGCTAGTGCGTCTTCTAATATCTACTTGTGTCCCACTGCCACTAGATCAATCAACACGAATGTTACTAATGAGTGGACATGCCCACGACTCACGACCCCAACGACTTGATGTAAGTGTATAAACCCCGAACTCCTGTACCGGACCGGGTGTTGTGTTCCGGCGTTGTCTCCCGTCCCAGTTTTCACGTCCACCGTGTGGAGTCCAAAACTGGGAGTTCCGGGCACAATAAACGAAAGGCAACAGGTCTACCGTCTGCAACCTGGTCTGCTCCTCTGTGTTCCGTGGATAACTTTCTTGTGTCTAGGGCTGCCAGGTTTGTGACTATCTTTTGTTACACCTGTCACTGCTAGACTGCTAGGTTTGTCACTATCTGTTGTTACATATGTCACTGCCAGGTTTGTGACTGCGACTATCTGTTGTTACATCTGCCTCATTTGTTGTTACACACCTGTCATTGCTACTGCTAGGTTTGTCACTCTCTGTTGTTACATCTGTCACTGCTAGGTTTGTTGTGACTGCGACTATCTGTTGTTACATCTGTCACATCTGTTGTTAACCTGTCACTGCCATGTTTGTGACTATCTGTTGTTACATCTGTTGTTACATCTGTCACTGCCATGTTTGTGACTATCTGTTGTTACATATGTCACTGCCAGGTTTGTGACTATCTGTTGTTACATCTGTCACTGCCAGGTTTGTGACTGTCTGTTGTTACATCTGTCACACCTGTTGTTACATTTGTCACATCTGTTGTTACATCTGTCACTGCCAGGTTTGTGACTCTCTGCTGTTACATCTGTCACTGCCAGGTTTGTGTCTATCTGTTGTTATATCTGTCAGTGGTTGTCAGTGCTAGGTTTGTAACTGTCTGTTGTTACATCTGTCACTGCCAGGTTTGTAACTGTCTGTTGTTACATCTGTCACTGCCAGGTTTGTGACTATCTGTTGTTACATCTGTCACTGCTGGATTTGTGACTATCTGTTGTTACATCTGTCACTGCTGGAAGGTTTGTGACTATCTGTTGTTACATCTGTCACTACCAGAATTGTGACTATCTGTTGTTACATCTGTCACTACCAGAATTGTGACTATCTGTTGTTACATCTGTCACTACCAGAATTGTGACTATCTGTTGTTACATCTGTCACTACCAGAATTGTGACTATCTGTTGTTACATCTGTCACTTCTAGGTTTGTGACTATCTATTGTTACATCTATCATGCTGGAAGGTTTGTGACTATCTGTTGTTACATCTGTCACTGCTAGGTTTGTGACTGTCTGTTGTTACATCTATCACTGCTGGAAGGTTTGTGACTATCTGTTGTTACATCTGTCACCGCTAGGTTTGTAACTATCTATTGTTACATCTATCACTGCTAGGTTTGTAACTATCTATTGTTACATCTATCACTGCTAGGTTTGTAACTATCTGTTGTTACATCTATCACTGCTAGGTTTGTAACTATCTGTTGTTACATCTATCACTGCTAGGTTTGTAACTATCTGTTGTTACATCTGTCACTGCTGGAAGGTTTGTGACTATCTGTTGTTACATCTATCACTGCTGGAAGGTTTGTGACTATCTGTTGTTACATCTATCACTGCTGGAAGGTTTGTGACTATCTGTTGTTACATCTATCACTGCTGGAAGGTTTGTGACTGTCTGTTGTTACATCTATCACTGCTGGAAGGTTTGTGACTATCTGTTGTTACATCTATCACTGCTGGAAGGTTTGTGACTATCTGTTGTTACATCTATCACTGCTAGGTTTGTAACTGTCTGTTGTTACATCTATCACTGCTAGGTTTGTAACTATCTGTTGTTACAACAATTAGTGGGTGCAGTTGTTGTACACAGTGAGCAACTGGGGTTAGAATTAAATTGTAAAAAGACACAAATTATGGTTGTCACTAGGAAGAACGAAGTGCCACAATGTAATATACAAGTCATCATCATCATCAAGTGCCCTGCCGGCTGGCGTAGGCGTTCATGGCTCTCCACAGATCTCGGTCTTTGGTGTTCTGGATCAACTCTGCTGATGATATTCCTCCATGCCACCGTCTCAGTCCGTCCAGCATCATTTCTCTTGGTCTGCCTCTGCCTCTCTTCCCCTCGATCTTTCCAGTTGTCACGATGTTCTCCAATGCCTCTCTTCTCATCACATGACCAAAGAAAGATGTTTGTCTCTTTCTTATTGTTGTATGTAGTATTCTAGTTTCATTAGCCTCTTTCAGGCAATCGTTGTTAGTTACTCTGGCAGTCCAAGGAATTTGCAACATTTGTCTTAAAAACCACATCTCTGTTGCTTCTAAGTTCTTCCTAATTTGTTCATTTACATTCCAAGATTCGCTGCCATACAGCAAAACTGGTTCTATATAGCATTTTAGTACTCTCTTTCTTACATTCATTGATAGCGACTTATTGCATAAGATACTCTTCATTTTCTGAAATGCTGTCTTTGCCTGCCCTATTCTGCTCTTAATCTCTTTTGTACATCTTCCATCTGATGTTATAAGTGCCCCTAGGTATTTAAAATTATCCACTTGGTTGAGAATTTCCCCTTCTATTTCTATGTCACATTTTTGGCGTCCCCATTTTCTTTGATATCACCATTGTTACTGTTTTCTTGATATTCAAGGACAGTCCTTTCTGTGCACTCTCTGTTACTACACTGTCCAACAATTGTTGTAGGTCTGTTGCATTATCCGCTACCAATACTGTGTCATCTGCATAGCGTATATTGTTTATATTATATCCTCCGGTGAGTATTCCTGGCTTCTCTTTGATCTCTCTCATTATTACTTCGCTATACAGGGAGAAGAGATCGGGTGACAAGACACACCCCTGTCGTACTCCTAGCTTTTTCTGTTTGTAACTACCCTCTTTATTTCCCATTTTAATTGCTGCTACTTGGTTCCAGTATATATTCTTTATTATTCTTAAATCTTTCCCATCAATGTTGATATCTTCCAACATTTTAATCAGCTCATCATGTTTTACTTTATCAAATGCCTTAGTATAATCTATGAAGCATAAATATATGTCTCTTTGTTTCTCTATTGATCTTTCTATTAGTGTTCGTAATATATATATTGCATTGTTTGTACCCTTTCCTTCCATAAAACCATACTGTTCTTCACTAATTTCCATTTTTATTTTCTTTCTTGTTCTTCTCATTATAATTCTGAGTAGAAGCTTATTGACATGGTTTATGAGGTTAATTGTACGGAAATCTTCACAATCAATTGCTCCTGGTCTTTTTGGTATAGCTATAAATACAGATTTCAGCACATCACTGGGTAAATATCCACTACTGTAAATATCATTCAACATTTTGGTTAATATATCTACTCCAAATTCTCCCAACACTTCTAATTCTTCTATTGTGATTTCATCTGGCCCAGCTGTTTTTCCTTTCTTCATATGTTTCATAGCATCAGCGACTTCTTCTTTTAGAATAGGTGGGCCTTCTAAGTTACTTTCTTCTGTTAATTCTTCCCTTTCTCCATTATATAATTCTCTTATATACTCATTCCACCTCTTCATTATAGCACCTTCCTCCAATAAAGTCTGTCCTGTTTTTGATTTCAAACACCCTGTATTTATTCTTATTTTTCTTCCTGTGAGCTCGCTGATTTGTCTGTACATACTTTTTTGATCTTTAATGGAATTTAATTCAATTTTTCTGCATTGCTCATTTAACCAACTTTCTTTTGCCTTCACACATTTATCTCTTATTTCTTTATTTATCTTAGCATACTCTTGTTTGTCATTTTTATTCTGTTTCCTTTTGTCCATCAACCTTAAGATTTCTTCATTCATCCATTTTTTCTTAGCTTTTTGGCTTCTCTCCGGTAATATTTCTTTGCTAGTTTGATGAATGGAGTCCCTTAACATTTCCCATTGTTCATCTACACTCTGTATTTTAGCTATTGCATTGTACCTATTTTTCACAGTCACTCTGTATTGTTCTTGAATTTCTTTATCTACTTTCAGAACCTCTTTATTAAGTCTCAAGTTTTTAACCATTTTTTCCCCTCTCTTTAATTTTACTTTTATTTGTCCACATAGTGGTACATGATCACTGTTACCGTCAGCACCAGGCATTGTCTTTACATTAATTAATGCATTTCTAAATCTTTTATTAATAAGTATGTAGTCAATTTGGCTGCGTATTTTCATATCAGGGCTTTTCCATGTGTATAGTCGTCTTTTATGGTGTTTAAACCATGTGTTTCCAATTATCATATCATTAATATTTGCCCATTCTATTAGTTTCTCTCCTCTTTCATTTCTTGTACCTAAACCGTAATTCCCCACTATATCCTCTATTTTTCCCTTTCCTACTTTTGCATTAAAATCCCCCAGTATTATTTTTATTTCTTGTGATCCAATTTGGGCTATTGCCATTTCAACTTCATCGTAAAAGTTTTGTATATCTTCATCACTACTGTTTGTTGTTGGTGCATATACTTGTATAATATTTATATCTATTGGTTTGCCTTTGATTTTGACCATTATAACTCTATCTGAAATGCACCAGTATCCAGTCATAGATTTGGCTGTATTTTCATCAAATATTATTCCTACACCTTTTTCGTGTGTGTCCCCTCCAGAATAAATTATTGTGTGTTTGTCGGTTATAATTTTGCCAGATCCCTTCCATCTCATCTCACTTATGCCTAGTATATTCATTTTCATGTTTTCCATTTCTCTTAGAACATTGTTTAACTTACCTAGCTCATTTAATGTCCTAACATTCCACGTTCCTACTCTAAATTTCTTTAGTTTAGTTATTGTTTTAGTTTTGCCATCAGTAGCTGGATGACGGTCTGGTGTCACCTGTGGCTCATGACTGTCCCTACCGGACGAGGATGTCCTAAGACAGCCATTAACGTCGTTCACTATTTCTGAAATGTGTGTCGCCAAGAAATCTTGGGAAGATAATGTGGTGGTTTCCCCTTGCCTTCCACATTCACACGGTGGTCTTTTAACTCTGCCTTTGACAGCCATTTCCGACTGTCAGGACAAGTGAGTGCCCTGCTCTGCTCAGCTGCAGAGTTGTCCACTTATTCCGGTGGATACTCGGTCCCCAGAGCTGTGTTAGCCACACCGTGGTGTGTTTCCATCCTCTACCGCGGGGAGGTGCAGTTGGGATTTTCCCTTCCTAAAGTTATGGTCTCTGACCAAAACTCTCCAGTACTTTTTAGAGGACTACAAGTAAATGGGAATATTCTTCAACAAGTGAATCGGTACAATTATCTCGGAACAGTCATAACATCTGATGGGAGATGCCTTGAGAGATTAGAACAAGAATTGCCATGGCGAAAGTAGCCTTTAGCAAGATGAAAAACATTTTGACCAATAAAAAGATGTCAATTGAAACGAGAAAAAGAGTGTTGAGGGGATACATAGAGCCTGTTCTTTTGTATGGATGTGAAACTAGGACAATGAGCAGACAAGCTGAAAAGCATCTGATGGCTGCAGAAATGTGGTTTGTGAGGAAAATGCATAGAATACCATGGACAGACAGAAAAACCAATGACCAAGTTCTACAGGAGACAAATGATAATCATAAACTGATTAGAGAAATTAGACGTAGACAGTCAAAATTTTGTGGACATGTTATGAGAAGAAATGGATTGGAGAACTTAGTGACAACTGGCAAGATCGAAGGGAACAGACCAAGAGGAAGACCGAGAGGAAAATACCTGGATGACTTGGCCACATGGCATGGACGAGACAGGAACACTGAGCTGATCCACGACTCTGGTGATCAAGTGAAATGGCGAGTCATGACCACCCACGCTTTCCGGCATGGCACATGATTGATTGGTTTCGGTACAGTCTGACAGAAGATGCCTTGAACAGATTAGAGCAAGAACTTCTTTGGCACACATAGTTTATTGCAATATGGAAAAACGTACTGACCAATAAAAAGATGTCAATTGCAACAAGAAAAAAGAGTGTTGCAGTGCTGCATAGAACCTATACTTTTATATGGATGTAAAACATGGATAATGATCAGACAAGATGAAAAACATCTAATGACATTGGAAATGTGGTTTCTAAGGAAAATATAAAGAATACCATGGATGGACAGAAAATCCAATGCGATTCCTACAAGAACTGTATACTGATTGGAGAAATTAGTCAAGATTTTTTGGGCACGTTGTGAAAAGAGATAAACTGGAGAACTCAGTGACAACTGGCAAGATTGAGGGGAAAAGAACAAGGGGACACTGAGAGATAAATAGCTAGATGGCTTGACCACATGGCTTAATTGAGACAAAAACACAGAACTGTTCCATGACTCTGGTGATGATATTAGATAGCAAAATATGACTGCTGACGCTTATCGGCATGGCACTTGATGATGATGTTCTATGTAAATACTGCATATTGGTGTTGAGTGTAAGGACCTCATCTTCTGTATATGCCTGGTGTAAAGCGAAGATTAGTGGTCCTGACTCCGCAAGTCTCTGTGTCATCTGATATGTGAAGTACTGCCTACATGTCTCTGGTCTGTGTAGCCGTTACACTTCACCTCTCTGTGTTCTGTCAGCAAGGGGAGACTATTTTAAAAAGATGCACAACAGTGATTCATTTTAATAGCGGGGAAAAACAATGAATGTTTTCATAAGTCTGTCTACAACCCCTTGCCCCCCACCTGGATCCTGGTCCTTGACCCATTTCAGTAATGTCTGCGGACTGAACTGCTCCTGCTGTGCTGGTAAACAAGCAGCAATGTTTGCACCCCATCCCCCTTGTATGTAAATGGGGTCAGTGGTGTGGGATGTGTTTGCTGAGTGGGAGCAGAAGGCAAGACTGAGGGGTTGCTTGTATAAGGAATACCATATCTGCTACACTTCTGCTTGCTCAAGCCTTGTTGCAAGTATGGCTGTGGTTGTATCTGGCATACATGTTTTATATGTTTGGTAGTATCTTACATATATGGGGATGTCTTATATATGTGGTTATATCTTACATACATGGTGATGTCTTATATATGTGGTTATACCTTATATATGTGGTTGTATCTTATATATGTGGTTGTATCTTATATATGTGGTTGTATCTTATATATGTGGTTGTATCTTATTTATGTGGTTGTATCTGACATCCATGTTTTATATGTGTGGTAGTATCTTACATACATGGGGATGTCTTATATATGTGGTTGTATCTTATATATGTGGTTGTATCTTACATATGTGGTTGTATCTTATTTATATGGTTGTATCTTATTTATGTGGTTGTATCTTATATATGTGGTTGTATCTTATATATGTGGTTATACCTTATATATGTGGTTATATCTTATATATGTGGTTATATCTTACATACATGGGGATGTCTTATATATGTGGTTATACCTTATATATGTGGTTGTATCTTATATATGTGGTTGTATCTTATATATGTGGTTATACCTTATATATGTGGTTGTATCTTATATATGTGGTTGTATCTTATATATGTGGTTGTATCTTATTTATGTGGTTGTATCTTATTTATGTGGTTGTATCTTATATATGTGGTTGTATCTTATATATGTGGTTGTATCTTATATATGTGGTTGTATCTTACATACATGTTTTATATATATGTTGGTAGCTTACATACATGGGGATGTCTTATATATGTGGTTGTTTCTTATATATGTGGTTGTATCTTATATATGTGGTTGTACCTTATATATGTGGTTATACCTTATATATGTGGTTGTATCTTATATATGTGGTTGTATCTTATATATGTGGTTGTATCTTATTTATGTGGTTGTATCTTATTTATGTGTTTGTATCTTATTTATGTGGTTGTATCTTATATATGTGGTTGTATCTTATATATGTGGTTGTATCTTATATATGTGGTTATACCTTATATATGTGGTTGTTTCTTATATATGTGGTTGTATCTTATATATGTGGTTGTACCTTATATATGTGGTTATACCTTATATATGTGGTTGTATCTTATATATGTGGTTATACCTTATATATGTGGTTGTATCTTATTTATGTGGTTGTATCTTATTTATGTGGTTGTATCTTATATATGTGGTTGTATCTTATATATGTGGTTGTATCTTATATATGTGGTTGTATCTTACATACATGGGGATGTCTTATATATGTGGTTGTATCTTATATATGTGGTTGTATCTTATATATGTGGTTGTATCTTATATATGTGGTTGTATCTTACATACATGTTTTATATATATGTTGGTAGCTTACATACATGGGGATGTCTTATATATGTGGTTGTATCTTATATATGTGGTTGTATCTTATATATGTGGTTGTATCTTACATACATGTTTTATATATATGTTGGTAGCTTACATATATGGGGATGTCTTATATGTGTGGTTATATCTTATATATGTAATTGTATCCTACATACATGGCGATGTCTTATATATGTGGTTGTATCTTACATATGTAATGTCTTATGTATGTGGTTATATCTTACATATATGATGTCTTATATATATATGGTTGTAGCTTATAAAAATGGTAATGTCTTATATATGTGGTTGTATCCTACATACGTGGCGATGTCTTATACATATGATGTTATCTGCATTTCTTTATCCTGACTTTCTACTTTGCCCCTGGTTGCATAATTTCCTGTCTGGGATATGATGTGCACTGACTTCCAGTATTTCATCTTTCATCTATTTGTAGTATTTCTTAATTCCAGATTTTTCTGTGAGTGAAGCCAGATCAGGTTTAAGTGAGTATTTCACCAGAAGAAAACACAAATACCAAGATGGACACTGAAAATAATCTTGCTGCAACATCTTCACATCAGAATGTCAAAAGAGAGCAGTGACAAAGAGACGGTTGGAGAGTCACTGCCGAGGCAAAGAGGGCAGAGTAAAATCATTAGTATACCTCCTGTTAGAGGCCAAGATGGTGGCAAAATTCAGGCTGATGGTAAGTGTGTCTCAAGCTTGATGCTGTTTGTGGCATGTGTTTCTCCTGATGTCTTTGCCAGAGGTAACACTGATGCTTTCTGTGGTATGTGTTTCTCCTGATGTCTTTGCCAGAAGTAATACTGATGCTCTCTGTGGTATGTGTTTCTCCTGATGTCTTTGCCAGAAGTAATACTGATGCTCTCTGTGGTATGTGTTTCTCCTGATGTCTTTGCCAGAAGTAATACTGATGCTCTCTGTGGTATGTGTTTCTCCTGATGTCTTTGCCAGAAGTAATACTGATGCTGTCTGTGGTATGTGTTTCTCCTGATGTCTTTGCCAGAAGTAATACTGATGCTCTCTGTGGTATGTGTTTCTCATGATGTCTTTGCCAGAGGTAACACTGATGCTCTCTGTGGTATGTGTTTCTCGTGATGTCTTTGCCAGAGGTAACACTGATGCTCTCTGTGGTATGTGTTTCTCGTGATGTCTTTGCCAGAGGTAACACTGATGCTCTCTGTGGTATGTGTTTCTCGTGATGTCTTTGCCAGAGGTGACACTGCTAAAACCCAGCAGAACCATGAAACCCACTTAGGGAAAGAGAGAGATGTCCTGAGTTGAATACCACAGAAATGTCCAATTACTATATTCCATGTTGACATTCTGCCTTTGACAACCACAGGTTCCGTCAGTGACAAAACCACAGAGGGAAAACTGTCCTCACCGGCCCCTCCGCCCACATCGTCTTGCCAGGCCCTGAGGCATGCAGTGTCTGCCCTGTCACGCATTGATGACTTTATATTAGAAGAACTCGGCGGTGGATTCTTCGCTAATGTTTACAAGGTAAATTAACTGTGTCCATAGTTTCTCGCTGTCATAACAGCATTCCAGACCTTAGGAACGCTTTCTTCAGTCGGATATTTATTGCATGTACATTTACTTATCTGGGTGTGGAAATCTAGGGGAAACCACTACATTAACTTCCCTGAATCAGTGTTTGAGGAGTCACATTGGTAGATTTGTCCTGGAGTTATATGATCAGTTATGAATACCTTGGACTGCCACAGTTACTAGTAGCAAGTTCTAATGCATGTGGAGCAGTACATCTAACAAAAACACAGACACCCACAGCAGTCTTTGGTCATGTCATGAGAAGACAAACATTGGCAAATCTTGTGAAGACGAGCAGTCTCTTAGAGTGCCATCAGTTGAACAGGACATAGAAGCAGCTCCTGCATTATCACACTCGACAGACGGTGCAGAGAGCAGAACCCTGCCGCTGTCAATGCAGAGGTTAACGCGCTCATCTATGAACACTCAGATAGCCCCGAAGTGCTCATCTATACAGATGGATCTGTTGTAAAGCAGCAGAGAAGTGCGTGGGCATTTACAGCCCGTTCAGCGGGCCGAACCGTTCAAGAATCCAGTGGTGCCCACTCTATGACCACGAGCAGCATGACGATGGAGGTGGTGGCAGTCACACAGGCTTTCATATGGCTGGAATCACAGCTTTATACCAACGTGTGTGTACTAAGTGATTCAATGAGCATGATTCAGAAGGTCGAAGCTGCATCTGTATGTAGACAGTGGACTGAATCGCTGCGGAAGTCTGTTGTCCGTAAAGTCACCTTCATCTTCGTCCCGGGACATGCGGGAGTCGAGGGAAATGAACGAGCTGACAAACTGGCTGGCTCTGCACCCCCTGTAGATGGCCAGCCCATGGATTGTGCCGATGTTATTAACGTCCTTAAAGATATGGCGAGAACAGAGGACTTTGACGTCAGTGATTCCACATCGCTGTCCAGGATGAAAGACCTTGGAGTAAGAATCGGCACAGCCAGACGCGAGAGGTACATCGGGAAAACAAAGCGCCTCGTCAACCAACACAGAACTGGCACTATTAGCCACCGGACGCTGATGCATATGCTGGGGGGAGGATCTGAGCACCTATGGACATGTCCGGAGTGCAATGAAGATACCCCAACTGATAACTGATAACTGATAGAAGCAGCTCAGTCAGGATCTGTGTCAGCTGCCTGCAGATATGCTTGTAGCCAGCCATGACCCAAGGCAACAACTACATGCTGTCTCAAACATCGGGTTCATATGGCTCATACATTGAGTACATACTGTCTCATACATTGGGTACATACTGTCTCATACATTGGGTACATACTGTCTCATACATTGGGTACATACTGTCTCAAACATTGGGTTCATATGGCTCATACATTGGGTACATACTGTCTCATACATTGGGTACATACTGTCTTATACATTGGGTACATACTGTCTCAAACATCAGGTACATATGGCTCATACATTGGGTACATACTGTCTCAAACATCGGGTACATACTGTCTCAAACATCGAGTACATATGGCTCATACATTGGGTACATACTGTCTCTTACATTGGGTACATACTGTCTCAAACATCGGGTACATACTGTCTCAAACATCGAGTACATATGGCTCATACATTGGGTACATACTGTCTCATACATTGGGTACATACTGACTCATACATTGGGTACATACTGTCTCATACATTGGGTACATACTGTCTCAAACATCGGGTACATACTGTCTCAAACATCGGATACATACTGTCTCAAACATCGGGTACATACTGTCTCAAACATCGGGTATATGGCTCATACATCATTTACTACAGTTACCATGACATATCATCATCATCATGTTCCCTGCTGAGTGGTGCCAGGAATCATATTTCTCCACAAGAACGTGCTCTCGGTATTCTCTGTGTTCTCTCTAAGCTCAACCACTGATCATCTTCTGTGCCACTGTGTCAACCCATCCAGTATTTTCTTCCTGTGTCAACCTCTGTCTCTGACACCCTCAGACTTCTGGTTGTCACAACCTTCTCCAGACGCCTGTCTCATCACATGACCAGAATCTGACATCTTCACCACTTACTGTTATTGTTATTGTTATTGCTGTTATTGTTATTATTGCTGTTGCTATTACTGTTATTGTTATTATTGTTGTTGCTATAACTGTTATTGTTATTATTGTTGTTGCTATTAATGACTGTTATTGCTGCTGTTGTTATTGCTATTGCTCTTATTGGTGTATGTGTCAGGTCTTAGTCAGATATGACTGAGCTACCGTATAACAGTAGACAGTACTACCTGCTTTCTGTTAGCGCCGAACGTTGGGCGGCGCTTACCAGTCCCGACACCCCACTTTGTGCCAACGGCTTCGGGCGGAGGGTACAATCGGGAGGGTACAAGCCTTACCCTAGTGCGAGGAAATGCAAACTAAAGACTAAATGTCATGGCAGGGTAGACCAGGCCCTAAGCCTTGGTTGGCGGCTGGTCTAGGATCAAAGCTCCGACAGGCGGACAGTTAGAGCATTGCTTTGCTGATCCGGCAGCTTCTGCAGCTTGTCTTGTTCCAGATGTAGAGGTGTTACCTTTCCTCTGGAGTGAACTAGGCAGGCCGAGAGAGGGATCATGCTGCATGGGCAACACATGATCTCTATATTTTAGCCCAGGCTTTGTGCTATGGATGTGGTGTCTGCGAAGAATTCTTGGTAAGTGGCAAGACAAAATCACAAATACTGAAGTATTGGAAAGATCAGGTTGTGTGACGGTTTATTCCATGCTCAGTCTTCGTAGACTTAGATGGATAGGACATCTTAGGAGGATGAATGATGGTAGAATACCAAAGGACATCTTTTTTGGTGAATTCAGATTGGTAAGAGATCTCAGGGTCGGCCTCTACTATGATACAAAGATGTGTGTAAACGGGACATGATTGATACAGGCATTGATAATGCACAGTGGGAGCAAGTCGCCGCTGAACGTGTTGCATGGAGGGCAAAGATCAGAAATAGAATAAAGACAAAGGAGAAAATTATTGCAGATAAGTCACACACCGAGCATGGTGGAAATGACCATGTGTTCACATGCACCCACTGTGAACAAACATTTACAGCGCGAATTGGCCTTATCAGTCACATTCGCTACCGCTATAGGTAAAAGTTATTATGCCTTTTTAAAGCACAAACTATCGTCTGTCAAGACGGCAAGGTGCCAATGACTTATTGATGTAGCTATTACTGTTATTATTGTTATTGCTGTTATTGTTGTTGTTGCTATTACTGTTATTGCTATTACTGTTATTGCTGCTGTTGTTATCACTATTGCTGTTATTGTTGTTGTTGTTGTTATTACTGCTATTTTTGTTGTTGTTGTTGGACTGGGTGCGGCAGATAGCGGGGGGGGGGGGGGGGGGACAACCAACTCCTGTCAGGCCTGTGGCGTATGCTGGAATGACCTCCAAGTGTTGGGTGTCATCTTTGATATAAACCAGAAGTTTCCTGTGTGAATAGGCAGTCCCAGCTGGGTGGGCTGGGTGGCAGGTGAAACTACAGCCTCATTGAGAGACTCACAATATCTTTTGATAAGAGCAGCATGTGAATAGGGCTGCTGTAAGCCCACGCCACAGGCAAGTGAGAACTCAGCACACCATAACGATGCCTTGCAGGGGCAACTGTGGGAGATATGCAGACAGAAGATGGAACAGCTATGGGAGACATGCAGACAGAAGATGGAACAGCTATGGGAGACATGCAGACAGAAGTTGGAGTATGTCACTTATGGCACACACACACAGTTGGAAACATCAGGTCATATTCTCACATTCAAGAAATGGTTAGAGCAGACACACAGTAGGAAACATCAGGTCATATTCTCACATTCAAGAAATGGTTAGAGCAGACACACAGTAGGAAACATCAGGTCATATTCTCACATTCAAGAAATGGTTAGAGCAGACACACAGTAGGAAACATCAGGTCATATTCTCACATTCAAGAAATGGTTAGAGCAGACACACAGTAGGAAACATCAGGTCATATTCTCACATTCAAGAAATGGTTAGAGCAGACACACAGTAGGAAACATCAGGTCATATTCTCACATTCAAGAAATGGTTAGAGCAGACACACAGTAGGAAACATCAGGTCATATTCTCACATTCAAGAAATGGTTAGAGCAGACACATGACTGTACCTTGATACCTTCTACTGCAGTGAGTTGGAGAAGGAACATGTAGCACGGAGACGAATGGTTACCCTCGTAACAAAGGTGTGATCCACCATGTTTGAACCTGCTATGGAAATACAAGTGTTGTTGTAATGTTTGTCTGTGTTGACGGGTGTGTAGATGAATGTCACACAGTTGTCTGCAATTTATGGGAGATGCATGTCTTTGTCTGCACGGAAATATGAGTAAATGTGAGGTCTCTGTTCTCAGTGAGTGCTATATCTCTCCATAAATGTGAGGTCTGTGTATCTCAGAGTGAGTGCTATATCTCTCCGTAAATGTGAGGTCTGTGTATCTCAGAGTGAGTGCTATATCCCTCCATAAATGGGGGGGGGGGGGTCTCTGTTCTCACTGTGAGTGCTATATCTCTCCGTAAATGTGGGGTCTCTGTTCTCAGAGTGAGTGCTATATCTCTCCATAAATGTGAGGTCTCTGTATCTCAGTGTGAGTGCTATATCTCCATAAATGTGAGGTTTGTATATCTCAGTTTGAGTGCTGTATCTCTCTATTAATGTGAGGTCTGTGTATCTCAGTGTGAGTGTTATATCTCTCCATAATTGTGAGGTCTGTGTATCTCAGTGTGAGTGCTATATCTCTCCATAATTGTGAGGTCTGTGTATCTCAGTGTGAGTGCTATATCTCTCCATAATTGTGAGGTCTGTGTATCTCAGTGTGAGTGCTATATCTCTCCATACATGAGAGGTCTGTGTATCTCGGTGTGAGTGCTATATCTCTCCATAATTGTGAGGTCTGTGTATCTCAGTGTGAGTGCTATATCTCTCCATAATTGTGAGGTCTGTGTATCTCAGTGTGAGTGCTATGTCTCTCCATAAATATAAGGTCTCTGTATCTCAGAGTGAGTGCTATATCCCTCCATAAATGTGAGATCTCAGTGTGGGTGCTATATCCCTCCATAAATGTGAGATCTCAGTGTGAGTGTTATATCTCTCCATAATTGTGAGGTCTGTGTATCTCAGTGTGAGTGTTATATCTCTCCATAAATGTGAGATCTGTGTATCTCAGTGTGGGTGCTATATCCCTCCATAAATGTGAGATCTCAGTGTGAGTGCTATATCTCTCCATAAATGTGAGGTCTGTGTATCTCAGTGTGAGTGTTATATCTCTCCATAATTGTGAGGTCTGTGTATCTCAGTGTGAGTGTTTTATATCTCCATAAATGTGAGGTCTGTGTATCTCAGTGTGGGTGATATATCCCTCCATAAATGTGAGATCTCAGTGTGAGTGCTATATCTCTCCATAAATGTGAGGTCTGTGTATCTCAGTGTGAGTGCTATATCTCTCCATAATTGTAAGGTCTGTGTATCTCAGTGTGAGTGCTATATCCCTCTATTAATGTGAGGTCTGTGTATCTCAGTGTGAGTGCTATATCTCTCCATAATTGTAAGGTCTGTGTATCTCAGTGTGAGTGCTATATCTCTCCATAATTGTAAGGTCTGTGTATCTCAGTGTGAGTGCTATATCTCTCCATAATTGTGAGGTCTGTGTATCTCAGTGTGAGTGCTATATCTCTCCATAATTGTGAGGTCTGTGTATCTCAGTGTGAGTGCTATGTCTCTCCATAAATATAAGGTCTCTGTATCTCAGAGTGAGTGCTATATCCCTCCATAAATGTGAGATCTCAGTGTGGGTGCTATATCTCTCCATAATTGTGAGGTCTGTGTATCTCAGAGTGAGTGTTATATCTCTCCATAAATGTGAGGTCTGTGTATCTCAGTATGAGTGATATATCTCTCCATAATTGTAAGGTCTGTGTATCTCAGTGTGAGTGCTATATCTCTCCATAATTGTGAGGTCTGTGTATCTCAGTGTGAGTGCTATATCTCTCCATAATTGTGAGGTCTGTGTATCTCAGTGTGAGTGCTATATCTCTCCATAATTGTGAGGTCTGTGTATCTCAGTGTGAGTGCTATATCTCTCCATAAATGTGAGGTCTGTGTATCTCAGTGTGAGTGCTATATCTCTCCATAATTGTAAGGTCTGTGTATCTCGGTGTGAGTGCTATATCTCTCCATAATTGTGAGGTCTGTGTATCTCAGTGTGAGTTCTATGTCTCTCCATAAATATAAGGTCTCTGTATCTCAGAGTGAGTGCTATATCCCTCCATAAATGTGAGATCTCTGTATCTCAGAGTGAGTGCTATATCCCTCCATAAATGTGAGATCTCAGTGTGGGTGCTATATCCCTCCATAAATGTGAGATCTCAGTGTGAGTGTTATATCTCTCCATAAATGTGAGGTCTCTGTATCTCAGTGTGAGTGCTATATCTCTCCATAAATGTGAGGTCTGTGTATCTCAGAGTGAGTGCTATATCCCTCCATAAATGTGAGGTCTGTGTATCTCAGAGTGGGTGCTATATCCCTCCATAAATGTGAGATCTCAGTGTGGGTGCTATATCTTTCCATAATTGTGGGGTATCTATATCTCAGTGTGAGTGCTATATCTCTCTGTAAATGTGAGGTCTGTGTATCTCAGAGTGGGTGCTATATTTCTCCGTAATTGTGATGTTTCTATATCTCAGTGTGAGTGCTATATCTTTCCATAATTGTGGGGTATCTGTATCTCAGTGTGAGTGCTATATCTCTCCATAATTGTGATGTTTCTGTATCTCAGTGTGAGTGCTATATCTCTCCATAATTGTGATGTTTCTGTATCTCAGTGTGAGTGCTATATCTCTCCATAATTGTGATGTTTCTGTATCTCAGTGTGAGTGCTATATCCCTCCATAAATGTGAGATCTCAGTGTGGGTGCTATATCTTTCCATAATTGTGGGGTTTCTGTATCTCAGTGTGAGTGCTATATCTTTCCATAATTGTGGGGTATCTGTATCTCAGTGTGAGTGCTATATCCCTCCATAAATGTGAGATCTCAGTGTGGGTGCTATATCTTTCCATAATTGTGGGGTTTCTGTATCTCAGTGTGAGTGCTATATCTTTCCATAATTGTGGGGTATCTGTATCTCAGAGTGAGTGCTATATCCCTCCATAAATGTGAGATCTCAGTGTGGGTGCTATATCCCTCCATAAATGTGAGATCTCAGTGTGAGTGCTATATCTCTCCATAATTGTGGGGTATCTGTATCTCAGTGTGAGTGCTATATCTCTCCATAATTGTGATGTTTCTGTATCTCAGTGTGAGTGCTATATCTCTCCGTAATTGTGATGTTTCTGTATCTCAGTGTGAGTGCTATATCTTTCCATAATTGTGGGGTATCTATATCTCAGTGTGAGTGCTATATCTCTCCATAATTGTGATGTTTCTATATCTCAGTGTGAGTGCTATATCTCTCTGTAAATGTGAGATCTCAGTGTGAGTGCTATATCTCTCTGTAAATGTGAGATCTCAGTGTGAGTGCTATATCTCTCTGTAAATGTGAGATCTCTGTGTGAGTGCTATATCTCTCTGTAAATGTGAGATCTCTGTGTGAGTGCTATATCTCTCTGTAAATGTGAGATCTCAGTGTGAGTGCTATATCTCTCTGTAAATGTGAGATCTCTGTGTGAGTGCTATATCTCTCTGTAAATGTGAGATCTCAGTGTGGGTGCTATATCTTTCCATAATTGTGGGGTATCTATATCTCAGTGTGAGTGCTATATCTCTCTGTAAATGTGAGATCTCAGTGTGAGTGCTATATCTCTCTGTAAATGTGAGATCTCTGTGTGAGTGCTATATCTCTCTGTAAATGTGAGATCTCAGTGTGGGTGCTATATCTTTCCATAATTGTGGGGTATCTATATCTCAGTGTGAGTGCTATATCTCTCTGTAAATGTGAGATCTCAGTGTGAGTGCTATATCTCTCTGTAAATGTGAGATCTCTGTGTGAGTGCTATATCTCTCTGTAAATGTGAGATCTCAGTGTGGGTGCTATATCTTTCCATAATTGTGATGTTTCTATATCTCAGTGTGAGTGCTATATCCCTCCATAAATGTGAGATCTCAGTGTGGGTGCTATATCTTTCCATAATTGTGGGGTATCTATATCTCAGTGTGAGTGCTATATCTCTCTGTAAATGTGAGATCTCAGTGTGAGTGCTATATCTCTCCATAATTGTGGGGTATCTGTATCTCAGTGTGAGTGCTATATCTCTCTGTAAATGTGAGATCTCTGTGTGAGTGCTATATCTCTCTGTAAATGTGAGCTCTTTGTGTGAGTGCTATATCTCTCTGTAAATGCCCTGTGTTTCAGGCCACCCATCGGGTGACAGGAGAGGAGATGGTCATGAAAATCAACAAGGATTATAGCAACCGCTCCGGAGCCTTGCGGGAGATTCAGCTCATGAACAGGCTGTCTCACCCAAACATCCTCAGGTACAGACATGTCAGAAAGACCGTCCTGTGCTTTCATTTAGTGATCCTCACATTTATTGTGGACTCTCCTGCCCACACATACTTGGGTATAGACATGAGAGCCAGATTATGTTATCTTGTCATACAGATATCACATTTATTGTTTTAGTCCAGCTGTCCGGTGTAGGGGTTGAACCCCTTACCTCGGCATCAGCATACATTTTGTGTAGGTGTGATACTATGCAGGTGTCTTGGGATCGATGTTGAAGTATCATTGTAGAAGTCAACATTTTAGTCTAGGTGTTATATTCTGTCTGCAGGTGTCTCAGGGTCAATGTTGAAGTATCATTGTAGAAGTCAACATTTTAGTCCAGCTGTTATACTCTGTCTGCAGGTATCTCGGGGTCAATGTTGAAGTATTATTGTAGAAGTCAACATTTTAGTCCAAGTGTTGTATTCTGTCTGCAGGTGTCTCTGGGTCAATGTTGAAGTATCATTGTAGAAGTCAACATTTTAGTCCAGGTGTTATATTCTGTCTGCAGGTGTTTTGGGGTCAGTGTTGAAGTATCATTGTAGAAGTCAACATTGTAGTCCAGGTGTTAAATTCTGTCTGCAGGTATCTCAGGGTCAATGTTGAAGTATCATTGTAGAAGTCAACATTTTAGTCCAGCTGTTATACTCTGTCGCAGGTTTCTCGGGGTCAATGTTGAAGTATTATTGTAGAAGTCAACATTTTAGTCCAAGTGTTGTATTCTGTCTGCAGGTGTCTCTGGGTCAA
Organism: Cepaea hortensis; assembly: GCA_963921405.1. NCBI lineage: Eukaryota > Metazoa > Mollusca > Gastropoda > Stylommatophora > Helicidae > Cepaea > Cepaea hortensis. The sequence goes on from OY992893.1 coordinate 99,024,410, forward strand.
TGTTGAAGTATCATTGTAGAAGTCAACATTTTAGTCCAGGTGTTATATTCTGTCTGCAAGTGTTTTGGGGTCAGTGTTGAAGTATTATTGTAGAAGTCAACATTTTAGTCCAGGTGTTATATTCTGTCTGCAGGTATCTCAGGGTCAATGTTGAAGTATCATTGTAGAAGTCAACATTTTAGTCCAGCTGTTATACTCTGTCTGCAGGTATCTCGGGGTCAATGTTGAAGTATTATTGTAGAAGTCAACATTTTAGTCCAAGTGTTGTATTCTGTCTGCAGGTGTCTCTGGGTCAATGTTGAAGTATTATTGTAGAAGTCAACATTTTAGTCCAGGTGTTATATTCTCTCTGCAAGTGTTTTGGGGTCAATGTTGAAGTATTATTGTAGAAGTCAACATTTTAGTCCAAGTGTTGTATTCTGTCTGCAGGTGTCTCTGGGTCAGTGTTGAAGTATTATTGTAGAAGTCAACATTTTAGTCCAGGTGTTATATTCTCTCTTCAGGTGTTTTGGGGTCAATGTTGAAGTATTATTGTAGAAGTCAACATTTTAGTCCAAGTGTTGTATTCTGTCTGCAGGTGTCTCTGGGTCAATGTTGAAGTATTATTGTAGAAGTCAACATTTCAGTCCAGGTGTTATATACTGTCTGCAGGTGTTTTGAGGTCAATGTTGAAGTATTATTGTATAAGTGAACATTTTAGTCCATGTGTTGTGGTTATACTCTGTCTGCAGGTATCTCAGGGTCAATGTTGAAGTATCATTGTAGAATTCCAGTGTTACAGTTTGGTGTATCTTGTCTGCAGGTATCTGGGAGTCTGTGTTCATGAAGGACAGCTGCATGCCTTGTCTGAGGTAAGCTTGACTGAACTGTATACATTGATCTCTGTACTTAGCACAGTGGTGAGAGGATATGTTGATCTCTGTACTTGACACAGTGGTGAGACAATATGTTGATCTCTGTACTTGATACAGTGGTGAGAGGATATGTTGATCTCTGTACTTGACACAGTGGTGAGACAATATGTTGATCTCTGTACTTGATACAGTGGTGAGACAATATGTTGATCTCTGTACTTGACACAGTGGTGAGAGAATATGTTGATCTCTGTACTTGATACAGTGGTGAGACGATATGTTGATCTCTGTACTTGATACAGTGGTGAGACGATATGTTGATCTCTGTACTTGACACAGTGGTGAGAGGATATGTTGATCTCTGTACTTGATACAGTGGTGAGAGGATATGTTGATCTCTGTACTTGACACAGTGGTGAGACAATATGTTGATCTCTGTACTTGATACAGTGGTGAGACAATATGTTGATCTCTGTACTTGATACAGTGGTGAGAGAATATGTTGATCTCTGTACTTGACACAGTGGTGAGACAATATGTTGATCTCTGTACTTGATACAGTGGTGAGACAATATGTTGATCTCTGTACTTGACACAGTGGTGAGACAATATGTTGATCTCTGTACTTGATACAGTGGTGAGACAATATGTTGATCTCTGTACTTGATACAGTGGTGAGACAATATGTTGATCTCTGTACTTGATACAGTGGTGAGAGAATATGTTGATCTCTGTACTTGACACAGTGGTGAGACAATATGTTGATCTCTGTACTTGATACAGTGGTGAGACAATATGTTGATCTTTGTACTTGACACAGTGGTGAGACAATATGTTGATCTCTGTACTTGACACAGTGGTGACAGGATATGTTGATCTCTGTACTTGACACAGTGGTGAGAGGATATGTTGATCTCTGTACTTGACACAGTGGTGAGAGAATATGTTGATCCCTGTACTTGACACAGTGGTGAGACAATATGTTGATCCCTGTACTTGACACAGTGGTGAGAGGATATGTTGATCTCTGTACTTGACACAGTGGTGACAGGATATGTTGATCTCTGTACTTGACACAGTGGTGAGAGGATATGTTGATCTCTGTACTTGACACAGTGGTGACAGGATATGTTGATCTCTGTACTTGACACAGTGGTGAGAGGATATGTTGATCTCTGTACTTGACACAGTGGTGAGAGGATATGTTGATCTCTGTACTTGACACAGTGTAGCTGTCCAACTGTTGTGTCTGACATAGAATGTTCATTTATTGTGTTGTGTTCAACATAGAACATCCATTGTGTTGTGTCCAACATAGAACATTCACTGTGTTGTGTCCAACATAGAGCATTCTTTGTGTCCAGCATAGAACATTCATTGTGCTGTGTCCAACATAGAACATTTATTGTATCCAAAATATAGCATTTATTGTGTTGTGTTCAACATAGAACATTCATTGCGTTGTGTCCAACATAGAGCATTCATTGGGTTGTGTCCAACATAAAACACATACACAACAGTGCACTCACACACATGCACACGAACAAGACTCGATAACACACACATTCTCCCACACACCCACACACTCATTCACTTTTCTTAATAAAAAACAAACAAATAGAAGTTCAAAAGTGACTTTCCCAATGCCGAACTACATGCGAGATGTCACATAGTCAAGTGTATGCTATAAATAGAGCCAGAGACAGTGGTGGGCCCATGTGGGACACTTGAAGCTCACTTAACCCACTTCATGTTTCATGTGACAACTGTAGCGGAGTGGTCCTATCTGAGATCTGGCTATTGGGGCAGTCTATTGATGGGATCTCACACTGCACACACACCCCACACATACACCATACACACCCCACACATACACCATACACACAACACACATACACCACACACAGCACACATATACCACACACAGCACACACCCCACATATACACCACACACACCCCACAATACACCACACACACAACACACATACACCGCACGCAGTGAATTTGACAGCTGGGGCTGTAGTAAAAGTTGCATCTAACAACTACTGGAGTGAAGTGGGGTGTACAGGCTGGAGTCAGGTGTACCGTCTGAAGTGATGTCAAGAATACTTGAGTTGTCAGTGTGTTTTGACGTTAAAGATGCTGTGTTTGCTGGTTTGTGTTTGCCCATCTCTGGTTGTGAATGTCTGTGGACAGCCTGGACACTGTACTGGGTTTACAGATGTAGTCATCGCGTGCGTGCATGTGTCTGCGTGCGTGCATGCTATGGTTGTGAATATCTGTGGTTTGCCTGGGCACTGTCCTGGTTTCACGGATGTAGTCATTGCACATGTGTGTCTGTGTGTCTGTGTGTGCATGTGTCTCCGTGTGTGTCTGTGTGTGTCTCTGTCTGTGTGTATGCATCTGTGTCTGTGTCTGTGTGTGTGTCTGTGTGTGTGTCTGTGTGTGTGTGTGTGTATCTGTGTCTCTGTGTGTGTGTGTGTGTCTGTGTGTGTGTGTGTGTGTGTGTGTGTGTGTGGCTGTGTGTGTGTGTGTCTGTGTCTCTGTGTGTGTGTCTGTGTGTGTGTGTGTGTGTGGCTGTGTGTGTGTCTGTGTGTTGTGTGTCTGTGTCTCTGTGTGTCTGTGTGTGTGTGTGTGTCTCTCTCTCTCTATCATGTGTTTACTTCCGCTACACCAGGGCTGGAAGATCTGTCTCACAGACAAACATAGTTCCAGGGGAATTCATTAATGTGTTTTTTTTTAAATTTTGCGAACCAGAAATTATGTGTGTTATTTCTCGACCCAGTCCCCCTTCCTGGCAACTCACTTGGTTCACCTACCTGGCAACTCACTTGGTCCCCCTGCCTGGCAACTCACTTGGTCCCCCTGCCTGGCAACTCACTTGGTCCCCCTGCCTGGCAACTCACTTGGTCCACCTACCTGGCAACTCACTTGGTCCCCCTGCCTGGCAGCTCACTTGGTCCACCTACCTGGCAATTTACTTGGTCCACCTATCTGGCAACTCACTTGGTCCCCCTGCCTGGCAACTCACTTGGTCCCCCTGCCTGGCAACTCACTTGGTCCCCCTGCCTGGCAAATCACATGGTTCACCTGCCTGGCAACTCACTTGGTTCACCTCCCTGGCAACTCACTTGGTCCCCCTGCCTGGCAACTCACTTGGTTCACCTGCCTGGCAACTCACTTGGTTCATCTACCTGGCAACTCACTTGGTTCACCTCCCTGGCAACTCACTTGGTCCCCCTGCCTGGCAACTCACTTCGTCCCCCTGCCTGGCAACTCACTTGGTCCCCCTGCCTGGCAAATCACTTGGTTCACCCGCCTGGCAACTTACTTGGTTCCCCTGTCTGGCAACTCACTTGGTCCCCCTGCCTGGCAAATCACTTGGTCCACCTACCTGGCAACTCACTTGGTTCCCCTGTCTGGCAACTTACTTGGTCCCCCTACCTGGCAACTCACTTGGTTCCCCTGCCTGGCAACTCACTTGGTTCCCCTGCCTGGCAACTCACTTGGTTCACCTGCCTGGCAACTCACTTGGTCCACCTACTTGGCAACTCACTTGGTCCACCTACCTGGCAACTCACTTGGTCCACCTATCTGGCAACTCACTTGGTCCACCTATCTGGCAACTCACTTGGTCCACCTACCTGGCAACTCACTTGGTCCACCTATCTGGTAACTCACTTGGTCCCCCTGCCTGGCAACTCACTTGGTCCCCCTGCCCGGCAACTCACTTGGTCCCCCTGCCTGGCAACTCACTTGGTTCACCTGCCTGGCAACTCACTTGGTCCACCTACCTGGCAACTCACTTGGTCCCCCTGCCTGGCAACTCACTTGGTCCACCTACCTGGCAACTCACTTGGTTCACCTGCCTGGCAACTTACTTGGTTCCCCTGCCTGGCAACTCACTTGGTCCACCTACCTGGTAACTCACTTGGTCCACCTACCTGGCAACTCACTTGGTTCACCTGCCTGGCAACTTACTTGGTTTCCCTGCCTGGCAACTCACTTGGTCCACCTGCCTGGCAACTTACTTGGTTCCCCTGTCTGGCAACTCACTTGGTTCCCCTGCCTGGCAACTCACTTGGTTCCCCTGCCTGGCAACTCACTTGGTTCACCTGCCTGGCAACTCACTTGGTCCACCTACTTGGCAACTCACTTGGTCCATCTACCTGGCAACTCACTTGGTCCACCTATCTGACAACTCACTTGGTCCACCTATCTGGCAACTCACTTGGTCCACCTACCTGGCAACTCACTTGGTCCACCTATCTGGTAACTCACTTGGTCCCCCTGCCTGGCAACTCACTTGGTCCCCCTGCCTTGCAAATCACTTGGTCCCCCTGCCTGGCAACTCACTTGGTTCACCTGTCTGGCAACTCACTTGGTCCACCTACCTGGCAACTCACTTGGTCCCCCTGCCTGGCAACTCACTTGGTCCACCTACCTGGTAACTCACTTGGTCCACCTACCTGGCAACTCACTTGGTCCCCCTGCCTGGCAACTCACTTGGTCCCCCTGCCTGGCAAATCACTTGGTCCACCTACCTGGCAACTCACTTGGTTCCCCTGTCTGGCAACTTACTTGGTCCCCCTACCTGGCAACTCACTTGGTTCCCCTGCCTGGCAACTCACTTGGTTCCCCTGCCTGGCAACTCACTTGGTTCACCTGCCTGGCAACTCACTTGGTCCACCTACTTGGCAACTCACTTGGTCCACCTACCTGGCAACTCACTTGGTCCACCTATCTGGCAACTCACTTGGTCCACCTATCTGGCAACTCACTTGGTCCACCTACCTGGCAACTCACTTGGTCCACCTATCTGGTAACTCACTTGGTCCCCCTGCCTGGCAACTCACTTGGTCCCCCTGCCCGGCAACTCACTTGGTCCCCCTGCCTGGCAACTCACTTGGTTCACCTGCCTGGCAACTCACTTGGTCCACCTACCTGGCAACTCACTTGGTCCCCCTGCCTGGCAACTCACTTGGTCCACCTACCTGGCAACTCACTTGGTTCACCTGCCTGGCAACTTACTTGGTTCCCCTGCCTGGCAACTCACTTGGTCCACCTACCTGGTAACTCACTTGGTCCACCTACCTGGCAACTCACTTGGTTCACCTGCCTGGCAACTTACTTGGTTCCCCTGCCTGGCAACTCACTTGGTCCACCTGCCTGGCAACTTACTTGGTTCCCCTGTCTGGCAACTCACTTGGTTCCCCTGCCTGGCAACTCACTTGGTTCCCCTGCCTGGCAACTCACTTGGTTCACCTGCCTGGCAACTCACTTGGTCCACCTACTTGGCAACTCACTTGGTCCATCTACCTGGCAACTCACTTGGTCCACCTATCTGACAACTCACTTGGTCCACCTATCTGGCAACTCACTTGGTCCACCTACCTGGCAACTCACTTGGTCCACCTATCTGGTAACTCACTTGGTCCCCCTGCCTGGCAACTCACTTGGTCCCCCTGCCTTGCAAATCACTTGGTCCCCCTGCCTGGCAACTCACTTGGTTCACCTGTCTGGCAACTCACTTGGTCCACCTGTCTGGCAACTCACTTGGTCCACCTACCTGGCAACTCACTTGGTCCCCCTGCCTGGCAACTCACTTGGTCCACCTACCTGGTAACTCACTTGGTCCACCTACCTGGCAACTCACTTGGTCCCCCTGCCTGGCAACTCACTTGGTCCACCTACCTGGCAACTCACTTGGTCCACCTACCTGGTAACTCACTTGGTCCACCTACCTGGCAACTCACTTGGTTCACCTGTCCACTAGCTTGTTGATGCCTTCTGGGGAACAGTTTCTGGGTGTGGCCTTAAACCAATCTTGCACCGCCTCCATTACCTGGTTATCATCGGCAAACCTCTGACCCCGCAGATGGTCTTTGAAGGGTCCAAACATGAGAAGGTCCCATGGTATCAAGTCTGAACTGTATGCTGGAAGTTTCAAGACCTCACATTTCAGAGTACGTAGTGTATCCCCCTGTATGCACAGCCGAATGAGGGCGGGCATTGTTGTGTGGCAGCAGTACTTCTTTTTCGAGAAGTCCTCAGCATTTTGATCATATCATGGAGTTCAGTTTGTTCACTAGCATATCACTATATCCAGCACTAGTTTTCACCCCTTTCCTGGAAATGCACCAATGTAGGGCCCTTTATATCCCCCAAAATGGTCATCATAACTTTCCCAGTGGATTCCTGCATCTCATTCATACACTCTCCCCTGACTCACACAACTGTCTCCTTGCTGAACCATCCTGCATCTCATTCATACACTCTCCCCTGATTCACACAGCTGTCTCCTTGCTGAACCATCCTGCATCTCATTCATATACTCTCCCCTGACTCACACAACTGTCTCCTTGCTGAACCATCCTGCATCTCATTCATACACTCTTCCTTGACTCACACAACTGTCTCCTTGCTGAACCATCCTGTATCTCATTCATACACTCTTCCTTGACTCACACAACTGTCTCCTTGCTGAACCATCCTGCATCTAATTCATACACTCTTCCTTGACTCACACAACTGTCTCCTTGCTGAACCATCCTGCATCTCATTCATACACTCTTCCTTGACTCACACAACTGTCTCCTTGCTGAACCATCCTGCATCTCATTCATACACTCTTCCTTGACTCACACAACTGTCTCCTTGCTGAACCATCCTGCATCTCATTCATACACTCTTCCTTGACTCACACAACTGTCTCCTTGCTGAACCATCCTGCATCTCATTCATACACTCTCCCCTGACTCACACAACTGTCTCTTTGCTGAACCATCCTGCATCTCTGGACATATAGGACATACCCTGTCAGCACATCTACAACATACTGTGTCAGCACATCTACAATATACTGTCAGCACATCCACAACATGCTGTCTCATTTACTGACTGCTGTCTTTTCTCTCCTCCAAGTACATCAGTGGCGGCACCTTGGAGAGTTTACTGGCCAACAAAGATGAAGAGTTGCCGTGGATTCTCCGTATCAGACTGGCCCTAGACATCTCTGAGGGCATGTACTACCTCCATTCTCAAGGTGTCATTCACAGAGATCTCACCTCCCGGGTTTGTAGACTTCTTCTGTTTACATCTCAGTCTCATGTATTTGTATTATTACCTTGTTGTTTTCATCTAAGAGAAGAACTGTGTGAAGTTTATTGTTTGCTTGCTGTTCTCATCTAAAAGAACAGCAGTCTTTAGTTTATTGATTATGTATTGTTCTGTCTAAGAGAAAAACAGTGTTTAGTTTATTGATTACTAGCTGATCCGGCCTGGCTTCGCCCAGACCCTGGTGGGGAGCATCTCATTTAATTCAAATAAGTAGTCATATAAGTTCTCGTTCCCGACTATCTATCTGTCTGTCTGTCTGTCTGTCTGTCTGTCTGTCTGTCTGTCTGTCTGTCTGTCTGTCTGTCTGTCTGTCTGTCTGACCCAGCCTGGCTTCACCCAGACCCTGGTGGGGAGCATCTCATTTAATTCATATAAGTAGTCATATAAGCTCCCGTTCCCGTTCCCGACTATCTACTGTCTGTCTGTCTGTCTGTCTATTATTAGAAAGAGCACTTGAAAGATCTTTACATCTTCCCCCAACAATTAACTTGGGTAAATGGAGCATCTCATTTAATTCATATTCGGCCCCTGCTCCCGTTCCCGTTCCCAAAAAAGACGACCCGGCCCGGCTTCGCCCAGTCCCTGGTGGGGAGCATATAATTTAATTCATATTCGGCGGAGGGAGGAGGAGGAGACAGGAGGAGGAGGAAGGAGGAGGGATTAGGAGGAGGGGGAGGGAGGAGGAGGGGGGGAAGAGGGAGGGGGAGAGGAGGAGGGGGAGGATTATAACGCATATGCCTGTAGATAACTGTAGCGAAAAGGTCCACCTATTTGAGAAATATGCAACAATTTTACATATATAGCAATTCTATTAGAAGTTATGTCCCCTTGCTATATATACATTATAATGTAAATTAAATATTAAATAATAATAAGAAAACATGTTTGTACACTAAAAAAAACTATGACAGTTGGCAGCACGGGAATGATTAGAAGACGTGTAGAAAATGTCATCTCAATCGGATGGACCGTTCGCAAACGCATAAAGGACACACATACAGACAGACAGACAGAGATTCTCTTTTATATATATAGACTAGCTGACCCTGCCCAGCTTCGCCCAGACCCTGGTGGGGAGCATCTCATTTAATTCATATAAGTAGTCACATAAGCTCCCGTTCCCGTTCCCGACTATCTGTCTGTCTGTCTATCTGTCTGACCCAGCCCGGCTTTGCCCAGACCCTGATGGGGAGCATCTCATTTAATTCATATAAGTAGTCATATAAGTTCCCGTTCCCGACTGTCTGTCTGTCTGTCTGTCTGTCTGTCTGTCTGTCTGTCTGTCCTTCAGTCTGTCTGTCTGACCCAGCCCGGCTTTGCCCAGACCCTGATGGGGAGCATCTCATTTAATTCATATAAGTAGTCATATAAGTTCCCGTTCCCGACTATCTGTCTCTCTGTCTGTCTGTCTATCTGTCTGTCTGTCTGTCTGTCTGACCCGGCCCGGCTTCGCCCAGACCCTGGTGGGGAGCATCTCATTTAATTCATATAAGTAGTCATATAAGTTCCCGTTCCCGACTGTCTGTCTGTCTGTCTGTCTGTCTGTCTATCTGTCTGTCTGTCTGTCTGTCTGTCCTTCAGTCTGTCTGTCTGACCTAGCCCGGCTTTGCCCAGACCCTGATGGGGATCATCTCATTTAATTCATATAAGTAGTCATATAAGTTCCCGTTCCCGTTCCCGACTATCTGTCTCTCTGTCTGTCTGTCTATCTGTCTGTCTGTCTGTCTGTCTGACCCGGCCCGGCTTCGCCCAGACCCTGGTGGGGAGCATCTCATTTAATTCATATAAGTAGTCATATAAGCTCCCGTTCCTGTTCCCGACTGTCTGTCTGTCTTCTTCTTCTTCTTCGTTCATCCGGAGTTTTTTTTTCCGGATGTGATTGCGTTGTGCCTGTTTACAGCAGAGCTGCGTTCTTGCGCCGTTAGGCCGACACATCCGACTTCTGCGGGCATTTGTTGACCGGGTTAACCTTCCCGGGTCTGTCTGTCTGACCCGGCCCGGCTTCGCCCAGACCCTGATGGGGAGCATCTCATTTAATTCATATAAGTAGTCATATAAGTTCCCGTTCCCGACTGTCTGTCTGTCTGTCTGTCTGTCTGTCTGTCTGTCTGTCTGTCTGTCTGTCTGTCTGTCTGTCTGTCTGTCTGTCTGTCCTTCAGTCTGTCTGTCTGACCCAGCCCGGCTTTGCCCAGACCCTGATGGGGAGCATCTCATTTAATTCATATAAGTAGTCATATAAGTTCCCGTTCCCGACTGTCTGTCTGTCTGTCTGTCTGTCTGTCTATCTGTCTGTCTGTCTGTCTGTCTGTCCTTCAGTCTGTCTGTCTGACCCAGCCCGGCTTTGCCCAGACCCTGATGGGGAGCATCTCATTTAATTCATATAAGTAGTCATATAAGCTCCCGTTCCCGTTCCCGACTATCTACTGTCTGTCTGTCTGTCTGTCTATTATTAGAAAGAGCACTTGAAAGATCTTTACATCTTCCCCCAACAATTAACTTGGGTAAATGGAGCGTCTCATTTAATTCATATTCGACCCCTGCTCCCGTTCCGATTCCCAAAAAAGACGACCCGGCCCGGCTTCGCCCAGTCCCAGGTGGGGAGCATATAATTTAATTCATATTCGGCGGAGGGAGGAGGAGGAGACAGGAGGAGTAGGGATTAGGAGGAGGGAGGAGGAGGTAGGAAGAGGGAGGAGGAGGAGGGGGAGAGGGAGGAGGAGAAGGGAGGGAGGGAGGAGGAGGTGAAAGGAGGAGGGGGAGGAGGCAGAAGGAAAAGGAGGAGGTAGAGGGAAAGGGAGGAGGAGGAGGGGGAAGAAGGAGGAGGAGGGATTAGGAGGAGGGAGGAGGAGGGGAGAGAAGGAGGAGGGGGAGGATTATAACGCATGTAGATAACTGTAGCGAAAAGGTCCACCTATTTGAGAAATATGCAATAATTTTACATATATAGCAATTCTATTAGAAGTTATGTCCCCTCACTATATATACATTATAATGTAAATTAAATATTAAATAATAAGAAAACATGTTTGTACACTTAAAAAAACTATGACAGTTGGCAGCACGGGAATGATTAGAAGACGTGTAGAAAATTTCATCTCAATCGGATGGATCGTTCGCGAACGCATAAAGGACACACATACAGACAGACAGACAGAGATTCTCTTTTATATATATAGATGTATTATTCTGTCTAAGAGAAAACAGAGTTTAGTTTTTTGATTATGTATTGTTCTGTCTAAGAGAAAAACATTGTTTAGTTTATTGATTATGTATTATTCTGTCTAAGAGAAAACAGTGTTTAGTTTATTGCTATATCTAAAAGACCAGTAGTGCTATTTTTGTTGATTGTATATTGTTCTAATCTACAAGACCAATAGTCATTTTTATTGATTTCTCATTGTTCCATTTTAAGAGAAGAACAGTAATGATTAAACATTGTTGATTGTTCTAATCTGAGAGAAATGAAACAGGGTGGACTGCAGTCCAGCTGTACAAAAGTCATGAGTAAATCAACAAATACGGGAAGGGACAGAGTCAGCTGTGCAGAAATGTAATCACTAGGGACAGACTGGACATTGTTGTTAAGACAGCGTTCACCACCAAACACAACCAAAAAATACCCTCATACAACTATATTAAAAATGTTACTTATCTGAAAGAAACCATGAGTACCTTATTACTTATCAGAACACAAAAGCCAATATGTGAGGTCAGAAGGTTAGCTAACAGGAAGTGAAAGGGGAAGAGGAAATATAGGTAGATGAAAGGTCAGTGCCCCGAGAGCAGGGACTTGTGGGGTAGGCACAGAAGCCAAGGGAAGAGGAAATAAAGATAAATGAAAGGTCAGTGCCCCGAGAGCAGGGACTTGTGGGGTAGGCACAGAAGCCAAGGGAAGAGGAAATAAAGATAGATGAAAGGTCAGTGCCCTGAGAGCAGGGACTTGTGGGGTAGGCACAGAGGCTAAGAGAAGTGCAATGAGTGTGCACAACTAGAAAGGTTGAAGTGACAGGTGGGGGAGGGGGGGGGGGGGAGAACAGATCAGATGAAGGGGAGGAGATGACAATACTGACATAAATCTGTTGGGCATCGGGGTGAGAAGCAGACAGTCTGGAAGATCAGACACTTGCAGATTTCTGCCATATCTTGAATGAGGTCAACAGGATCCAACAGTCATGACCTGGATATCAAACAACCACTTGGCTTCAGCATCATGTCCCACAGAGTTATGATGTCAATGCTAAACCAGCTGCTGCAGAGTTCAAGTGGTGCAGTTATCAGTGTTCTTCCCCACCAGCTTGTTTGTCATACATTCAAGTCCCTATCGAGGTGGTGATGTTTCCCAGCTGGCCTGGGTCCCCGGGTCCACGCAGTCTACAGTGGGTGCCAGGAAATGTTCTGGCAGTAAAGGCAGCCATTATGGTATTGACTGCAACCCCCCCCCCCCCCATCCCACCCAGTGTCAATTGGTTTATACACATACGGGGAGAGCACCATATATTTAAGGGTGTGGAAAAGGGTCCCGTACGTGTTGTACCATACTTGCACAATGTACGTGTTGTACCATACCTCCACACTGCCCGGACGACGTGTCAGCATGGTCCTGTACATGTCTGTACCATACCTCCACACTGCCCGGTCGACGTGTCAGCATGATCCTGTACGTGTCTGGTACCATACCTCCACAATGCCAGGATGACGTGTCAGCATTGTCCTTGACCATTTGACCCTAACTATGTCACATGTCTGAAGTGTTCCTCATTCTACCTCACAGAATGTTCTCATCAAGAAGGGAGAAAACAGAAACTATCATGCCGTCATAGCAGATTTTGGATTGGCTACACAAATACCTGATCCCACGTAAGTCCCAGGTTGTCAGCGAGTGTATTTTTGTGGGGCACACGGGGGGGTGCTTGTTGGTGTCTGGTTCGACTCCACTATGAGCTGTCTGTTGTTGTTGATGTCTGGTTCGACTCCACTATGAGCTGTCTGTTGTTTTTATTGTTTGGCTTGATTCCATTATGAACTCTGTGTTGCTGTTATTATCTTGTTCAACTCAGCAATGGTCTGTCTGTTTGTGCCCAAACAACAAGCTTTTGATTCAGACTTTCCTCCTAATGAGCTTGCTACGTCAAGCATTTTCCCATTTGGTAGCCACTGAGACATTTGTACCATAATCATGCCTTGGACATGCTGTCAAAAGTCAGATTTATTTCCTACTGGTGTTTAGTTCTGGGTGCAGTTTGAGATCCCTTAACTTTGTCAGAAGTAACTAATTACCACCCCAGATCCCAGAGAGAAAACACAGGACAAGAGTCTCTTATATGATTATTTAAGAAACAGTCCCTGGATACTTCAGAAAAGGGCCAAGAATTGGCTCGTTGAAAAGATAGATGTAGCTGCTCTTGGTACCCCCAAGAGTGAGACAGAGGAATTCAGATCTGCAGGATAAGTTTGTTGTTTAAGGGCTGCATAGACAAGAGTGAGACAGAGGAATTCAGATCTGCAGGATAAGTTTGTTGTTTAAGGGCTGCATAGACAAGAGTGAGACCGAGGAATTCAGATCTGCAGGATAAGTTTGTTGTTTAAGGGCTGCATAGACAAGAGTGAGACAGAGGAATTCAGATCTGCAGGATAAGTTTGTTGTTTAAGGGCTGCATAGACAAGAGTGAGACCGAGGAATTCAGATCTGCAGGATAAGCTTGTTGTTTAAGGGCTGCATAGACAAGAGTGAGACAGAGGAATTCAGATCTGCAGGATAAGCTTGTTGTTTAAGGGCTGCATAGACAAGAGTGAGACCGAGGAATTCAGATCTGCAGGATAAGCTTGTTGTTTAAGGGCTGCATAGACAAGAGTGAGACAGAGGAATTCAGATCTGCAGGATAAGCTTGTTGTTTAAGGGCTGCATAGACAAGAGTGAGACAGAGGAATTCAGATCTGCAGGATAAGCTTGTTGTTTAAGGGCTGCATAGACAAGAGTGAGACAGAGGAATTCAGATCTGCAGGATAAGCTTGTTGTTTAAGGGCTGCATAGACAAGAGTGAGACAGAGGAATTCAGATCTGCAGGATAAGCTTGTTGTTTAAGGGCTGCATAGACAAGAGTGAGACAGAGGAATTCAGATCTGCAGGGTAAGCTTGTTGTTTAAGGGCTGCATAGACAAGAGTGAGACAGAGGAATTCAGATCTGCAGGATAAGCTTGTTGTTTAAGGGCTGCATAGACAAGAGTGAGACAGAGGAATTCAGATCTGCAGGATAAGCTTGTTGTTTAAGGGCTGCATAGACAAGAGTGAGACAGAGGAATTCAGATCTGCAGGATAAGCTTGTTGTTTAAGGGCTGCATAGACAAGAGTGAGACAGAGGAATTCAGATCTGCAGGATAAGCTTGTTGTTTAAGGGCTGCATAGACAAGAGTGAGACAGAGGAATTCAGATCTGCAGGATAAGCTTGTTGTTTAAGGGCTGCATAGACAAGAGTGAGACAGAGGAATTCAGATCTGCAGGATAAGCTTGTTGTTTAAGGGCTGCATAGACAAGAGTGAGACAGAGGAATTCAGATCTGCAGGATAAGCTTGTTGTTTAAGGGCTGCATAGACAAGAGTGAGACAGAGGAATTCAGATCTGCAGGATAAGCTTGTTGTTTAAGGGCTGCATAGACAAGAGTGAGACCGAGGAATTCAGATCTGCAGGATAAGCTTGTTGTTTAAGGGCTGCATAGACAAGAGTGAGACAGAGGAATTCAGATCTGCAGGATAAGCTTGTTGTTTAAGGGCTGCATAGACAAGAGTGAGACCGAGGAATTCAGATCTGCAGGATAAGCTTGTTGTTTAAGGGCTGCATAGACAAGAGTGAGACAGAGGAATTCAGATCTGCAGGATAAGCTTGTTGTTTAAGGGCTGCATAGACAAGAGTGAGACAGAGGAATTCAGATCTGCAGGATAAGCTTGTTGTTTAAGGGCTGCATAGACAAGAGTGAGACAGAGGAATTCAGATCTGCAGGATAAGCTTGTTGTTTAAGGGCTGCATAGACAAGAGTGAGACAGAGGAATTCAGATCTGCAGGATAAGCTTGTTGTTTAAGGGCTGCATAGACAAGAGTGAGACAGAGGAATTCAGATCTGCAGGATAAGCTTGTTGTTTAAGGGCTGCATAGACAAGAGTGAGACAGAGGAATTCAGATCTGCAGGATAAGCTTGTTGTTTAAGGGTTGCATAGACAAGAGTGAGACAGAGGAATTCAGATCTGCAGGATAAGCTTGTTGTTTAAGGGCTGCATAGACAAGAGTGAGACCGAGGAATTCAGATCTGCAGGATAAGCTTGTTGTTTAAGGGCTGCATAGACAAGAGTGAGACAGAGGAATTCAGATCTGCAGGATAAGCTTGTTGTTTAAGGGCTGCATAGACAAGATACCTCTTTGACTTTTTTCCCCTTGGAAAAATTATATGCACGCCCCCACCGAATGTTTTACCAATGCGTGCACTCACTTAAGCTACACAAACATTTACAGACATTTAGAATTAAATGTGGAATAACTACGAGGTTTAACAAACTACCACTGTGTTTATTTATTATTCATAATGATAATATGATGATGATAATTATAATGATGTTATACATAACTCAACTGACGAAGACCCTTAGGTCATGCACCCCAGTCAGACGTGTTGCACTGTCATCTGCAAGGATTCCATATTGGTCCTTTCCCCAGGATCAGCTGCTGACTGTTCGTGGCTCCTAAGAGCGCTGAGTTTATAGCTAGGAAATTCTGTCAAAAGACTTCATACAGAAGTCTGACAAAATGAGAGGATAGTCCCTCACCAGACTGGCCCTGTCTCCCAGTGGCGATGAGATATGTTCCTATTCCGACCGCCGTGGCTACGTTCACAAGGTGTTTCCCACTGATTGTCTCCGCTCTGTCTGTGTGTTAGGTGTTAAGTCTAGGTTTCTGCATTGCGTTTGATCAGAACATCAAAGTTGAGATTCCTCAGACTTAGAAACCTGACGTTGATCACTCAGACTTAGAAACCTGACGTTGGTTGCTTTGATCTGCAATCTATGAGCACAGTTGGCGTTACAGAAATGATAGCGTGGGCTCGCGGTGAAACTGTATTTTTCACTCTTTTCCTTCCTCTTGTATTTTTATCCTTTTCTTGTGGACTTTTTAATTCCTTTGTTAGTTTCTGTGTGGAATGAGAGATAAGTTCTTGTGTTGTTGGGGCGTTTCGCGAAACATGCAGTTTTGCCATCTTCATACCTCGGACATGCAGTTGTACCACCTTCATGTCTTGGACATGCAGTTTTGCCAACTGGGAACATTCAGGATCTTTCCTCCATTGTCCAGAAACATGCACATGAAGCACGCTGTTCTCCCACATCATTGATACTTTGTTTGTTAGACCGGCTGGTTGGCATTTGATCTGAGTTCAGTAGGATTATTTTACCAGGTGACATTTGAACCTACCATCTGGTACATGGACATTTGAACCTACCATCTGGTACATGGGCATTTGAACCTGTCATCTGGTACATGGACATTTGAACCTGTCATCTGGTACATGGACATTTGAACCTGTCATCTGGTACATGGACATTTGAACCTGTCATCTGGTACATGGGCATTTGAACCTGTCATCTGGTACATGGACATTTGAACCTACCATCTGGTACATGGACATTTGAACCTCCCATCTGGTACATGGACATTTGAACCATTGTTGTCTAGTAGAGCATACCTTTGATGGATAACATTTACCCATGAGACAGCATTTACCATAAGAAGCATTTACCCATAAGACAGCATTTACCAATGAGACAACATTTACACTTCAGAGATTTACCCACAATACAACATTTACTCTTGAGACAACATTCACTCATGAGAAAACATTTACCCATGAGACAACATTTCTTCATGAGAAAACATTTAGCCATGAGACATTTACCATAAGAAGCATTTACCCATGATGCAGCATTTACCCATGAGACAACATTTACACTTAAGACATTTACCCACGAGGCATATTGTGTGTGGAGGATGTTGACTGTCTATGTTGTGTGTGGTGAATGTTGACTGACTGCGGCCTGTACATGTTTGATGATTGTGTTTGTATTCTCTAGATGCACTGAATTGCTGCCACCTGTTGGCTGTCCCTGGTGGATGGCTCCCGAGATGATTAATGGCAAGTTCTATGATGAAAGGGTAGGTTGTTGTGCAGATGTCTTGTTGCCTCTCTAGAACATTCCTGTCTATGATGAAAGGGTAGATTGTTGTGCGGATGTTCTGTTGCATCTCTAGAACATTCCTGTCTTTGAGACAAAGAGAGAGAGAATGTCTGTCTGTCTGTCTGTCTGTCTGCCTGCCTGTTTGTGTGTATGTGTGCACACCTGCGTGCCTGCCTGCCTCATAACATGGTAATATACATTGCTTATGTTTACAACATTCAGTTGACAATGTTTTATTTTCCTATGTGAATGTAACATGCACAATGATGAACGAAAGATGAGTGATTGGAAGGGTTGAATGTAAGACAAGCCTGCGTGCCTAATTTGTGACCCTTTTAAAATAAAGTTTGTTCATTCGTTCTAGAACATTCCTGTCTGTGATAAAAGGGTAGGTTGATGTGGGGATGTCTTGTTGTATCTCTAGAACATTCCTGTCTATGATGAAAGGGTAGGTTGATGTGGGGATGTCTTGTTGTGTCACTAGAACATTCCTGTCTGTCAAATGTCATTATTTTCTCCTGCTGGTGTTTGTTCTGGATACAATTTGAGATCCCTTAACTTTTTCAGAAGTGACTAATTACCACCCCAAGTCTGTGAGACTTGTATGTGTTGTCTGAAGTCTGTGTTGTCTGACATCTGTGAGACTTGAATGTGTTGTCTGAACTCTTTGTTGTCTGAAGCCTGTGAGACTTGTATGTGTTGCCTGAAGTCTTTGTTGCCTGAAGTCTGTGAGGCTTGTATGTGTTGTCTGAAGTCTGTGTTGTCTGAAGTCTGTGTTGTCTGAAGTCAGTGAGGCTTGTATGTGTTGTCTGAAGTCTGTGAGACTTGTATGTGTTGTCAGAAGTCTGTGAGACTTGCACATGTTTCATGTCTCCTGGCAGGCTGATGTGTTTTCACTGGGGATCATCTTGCTGGAGACCACGGCCCGCATTGAAGCTGACCCTGAGACTATGCCAAGGACTAAGGTGGATCAGATTGTTCATGTCTACCTGTGTTGTCTGTATCCAGTTGTTCATGTCAATTTATGTTGTCTATATCCAGCTGTTCATGTCAACTTATCTTGCCTATAGCCTGCCTGTATCCAGTTGTTCATGTCAACATATGTTGTCTGTATCCAGTTGTTCATGTCAACTTATGTTGCCTGTATCCAGTTGTTCATGTCAACTTATGTTGTCTGTATCCAGTTGTTCATGTCAACATATGTTGTCTGTATCCAGTTGTTCATGTCAACATATGTTGTCTGTATCCAGTTGTTTATGTCTACCTGTGTTGTCTGTGTCCAGTTGTTCATGTCAACTTATGTTGTCTGTGTCCAGTTGTTCATGTCAACTTATGTTGTCTGTATCCAGTTGTTCATGTCAACTTATGTTGCCTGTATCCAGTTGTTCATGTCAACATATGTTGTCTGTATCCAGTTGTTCATGTCAACTTATGTTGTCTGTATCCAGTTGTTCATGACAATTTATGTTGTCTGTATCCAGCTGTTCATGTCAACTTATCTTGCCTATAGCCTGCCTGTATCCAGTTGTTCATGTCAACATATGTTGTCTGTGTCCAGTTGTTCATGTCAACATATGTTGTCTGTGTCCAGTTGTTCATGTCAACATATGTTGTCTGTGTCCAGTTGTTCATGTCAACTTACGTTGCCTGTATCCAGTTGTTCATGTCAACTTATCTTACCTGTAGCCTGTCTGTATCCCCAGTGATGTTTGATAACTGTGTCGTAGAACTGAAATGTTGTATATTATATACAACCTATCCCCAATGATGTTTAATAACTGTGTAGTGTTGAATGTTCCAGAACTTTGGTGTCGACTATGTGAAAGTATGTGATTTGGTGGAGTACTGCCCCCTGGACTTCCTTCAGTTGGCCTTCAAGTGTTGCCAGGTAACAGCTTCATCCAGCGGATATTTGACAGTCAAAAACATGGCGTTGTTGCTTCTCACCATTCAGTTGTTGCTTCTCATCATTGAGTTGTTGCTTCTCATCATTCAGTTGTTGCTTCTCATCATTCAATTGTTGCTTCTCATCATTCAGTTGTTGCTTCTCATCATTGAGTTGTTGCTTCTCATCATTCAGTTGTGTGTTCTCATCATTCAGTTGTTGCTTCTCATCATTCAGTTGTTGCTTCTCATCATTCAGTTGTTGGTTCTCATCATTCAGTTGTTGCTTCTCATCATTCAGTTGTTGGTTCTCATCATTCAGTTGTTGCTTCTCATCATTCATTTGTGTGTTCTCATCATTCAGTTGTTGTTTCTCATCATTCAGTTGTTGTTTCTCATCATTCAGTTGTTGTTTCTCATCATTCAATTGTTGTTTCTCATCATTCAGTTGTTGTTTCTCATCATTCAGTTGTTGCTTCTCATCATTCAGTTGTGTGTTCTCATCATTCAGTTGTTGTTTCTCATCATTCAGTTGTTGTTTGTCATCATTCAGTTGTTGCTTCTCATCATTCAGTTGTTGTTTCTCATCATTCAGTTGTTGTTTCTCATCATTCAGTTGTTGCTTCTCATCATTCAGTTGTTGCTTCTCATCATTCAGTTGATGCTTCTCATCATTCAGTTGTGTGTTCTCATCATTCAGTTGTTGCTTCTCATCATTGAGTTGTTGCTTCTCATCATTCAGTTGTTGGTTCTCATCATTCAGTTGTGTGTTCTCATCATTGAGTTGTTGCTTCTTATCATTCAGTTGTTGCTTCTCATCATTCAGTTGTGTATTCTCATCATTCAGTTGTTGCTTCTCATCATTGAGTTGTTGCTTCTCATCATTCAATTGTTGGTTCTTATCATTCAGTTGTGTGTTCTCATCATTCAGTTGTTGGTTCTCATCATTCAGTTGTTGGTTCTCATCATTCAGTTGTGTGTTCTCATCATTCAGTTGTTGCTTCTCATCATTGAGTTGTTGCTTCTCATCATTCAGTTGTGTGTTCTCATCATTCAGTTGTTGCTTCTCATCATTCAGTTGTTGCTTCTCATCATTCAGTTGTTGGTTCTCATCATTCAGTTGTTGCTTCTCATCATCCAGTTGTTGCTTCTCATCATTCAGTTGTTGCTTCTCATCATTCAGTTGTTGGTTCTCATCATTCAGTTGTTGCTTGTCATCATCCAGTTGTTGGTTCTCATCATTCAGTTGTTGGTTCTCATCATTCAGTTGTTGCTTCTCATCATCCAGTTGTTGCTTCTCATCATTCAGTTGTTGCTTCTCATCATTCAGTTGTTGGTTCTCATCATTCAGTTGTTGCTTCTCATCATTCAGTTGTTGCTTCTCATCATTCAGTTGTTGCTTCTCATCATTCAGTTGTGGGTTCTCATCATTCAGTTGTGGGTTCTCATCATTCAGTTGTTGCTTGTCATCATTCAGTTGTTGCTTCTCATCATTCAGTTTTTGCTTCTCATCATTCAGTTGTTGCTTCTCATCATTCAGTTGTTGCTTCTCATCATCCAGTTGTTGGTTCTCATCATTCAGTTGTTGGTTCTCATCATCCAGTTGTTGGTTCTCATCATTCAGTTGTTGGTTCTCATCATTCAGTTGTTGCTTCTCATCATCCAGTTGTGTGTTCTCATCATTCATTTGTTGCTTCTCATCATTCAGTTGTTGCTTCTCATCATTCAGTTGTTTGTTCTCATCATTCAGTTGTTGGTTCTCATCATTCAGTTGTTGCTTCTCATCATTCAGTTGTTGGTTCTCATCATTCAGTTGTTGCTTCTCATCATCCAGTTGTTGCTTCTCATCATTCAGTTGTTGGTTCTCATCATTCAGTTGTTGCTTCTCATCATTCAGTTGTTGCTTCTCATCATTCAATTGTTGCTTCTCATCATTCAGTTGTTGGTTCTCATCATTCAGTTGTTGCTTCTCATCATTGAGTTGTCGCTTCTCATCATCCAGTTGTTGCTTCTCATCATTCTGTTGTTGCTTCTCATCATCCAGTTGTTGCTTCTCATCATTGATTTGTTGCTTCTCATCATCCAGTTGTGTGTTCTCATCATTCATTTGTTGCTTCTCATCATCCAGTTGTTGCTTCTCATCATTCAATTGTTGCTTCTCATCATTCAGTTGTTGGTTCTCATCATTCAGTTGTTGCTTCTCATCATTGAGTTGTTGCTTCTCATCATCCAGTTGTGTGTTCTCATCATTCAGTTGTTGCTTCTCATCATTCAATTGTTGCTTCTCATCATTCAGTTGTTGGTTCTCATCATTCAATTGTTGCTTCTCATCATTGAGTTGTTGCTTCTCATCATCCAGTTGTGTGTTCTCATCATTCAGTTGTTGCTTCTCATCATTCAGTTGTTGCTTCTCATCATCCAGTTGTTGCTTCTCATCATTGAGTTGTTGCTTCTCATCATTCAGTTGTTGCTTCTCACCATCCAGTTGTTGCTTCTCATCATTCAGTTGTTGCTTCTCATCATTCAATTGTTGCTTCTCATCATTCAGTTGTGTGTTCTCATCATTCAGTTGTTGCTTCTCATCATTCAGTTGTGTGTTCTCATCATTCAGTTGTTGCTTCTCATCATTGAGTTGTTGCTTCTCATCATTGAGTTGTTGCTTCTCATCATTCATGTGTTGCTTCTCATCATTCATGTGTTGCTTCTCATCATTGAGTTGTTGCTTCTCATCATTGAGTTGTTGCTTCTCATCATTCAATTGTTTCTTCTCATCATTGAGTTGTTGCTTCTCATCATTGAGTTGTTGCTTCTTATCATTCAATTGTTGCTTCTCATCATTCATGTGTTGCTTCTCATCATTGAGTTGTTGCTTCTCATCATTCAATTGTTGCTTCTCATCATTCAGTTGTTGCTTCTCATCATTCAGTTGTTGCTTCTCATTCAGTTCTTGCTTCTCATCATTTAGTTGTTGCTTCTCATCATTGAGTTGTTGCTTCTCATCATTCAATTGTTGCTTCTCATCATTCAGTTGTTGCTTCTCATCACTCAGTTGTTGCTTCTCATCATTCAATTGTTGCTTCTCATCATTCAGTTGTTGCTTCTCATCATTCAGTTGTTGCTTCTCATCATTCAGTTGTTGCTTCTCATCATTCAGTTGTTGCTTCTCATCATTCAGTTGTGTGTTCTCATCATTCAGTTGTTGCTTCTCATCATTCAGTTGTTGCTTCTCATCATTCAGTTGTTGCTTCTCATCATTCAGTTATTGCTTCTCATCATTCAGTTGTTGCTTCTCATCATTCAGTTGTTGCTTCTCATCATTGAGTTGTTGCTTCTCATCATTCAGTTATTGCTTCTCATCATTCAGTTGTTGCTTCTCATCATCCAGTTGTTGCTTCTCATCATTCAGTTGTTGCTTCTCATCATTCAGTTGTTGCTTCTCATCATTCAGTTGTTGCTTCTCATCATTCAGTTGTTGCTTCTCATCATTTAGTTGTTGCTTCTCATCATTTAGTTGTTGCTTCTCATCATTCAGTTGTTGCTTCTCATCATTCAGTTGTTGCTTCTCATCATTCAGTTGTTGCTTCTCATCATTCAGTTGTTGCTTCTCATCATTCAGTTGTTGCTTCTCATCATTCAGTTGTTGCTTCTCATCATTCAGTTGTTGCTTCTCATCATTCAGTTGTGTGTTCTCATCATTCAGTTGTGTGTTCTCATCATTCAGTTGTTGCTTCTCATCATTCAGTTGTTGTGTCTCATCATTCAGTTGTTGCTTCTCATCATTCAGTTGTTGCTTCTCATCATTCAGTTGTTGCTTCTCATCATTCAGTTGTTGCTTCTCATCATTCAGTTGTTGCTTCTCATCATTCAGTTGTTGCTTCTCATCATTCAGTTGTTTCTTCTCATCATTCAGTTGATGCTTCTCATCATTCAGTTGTTGGTTCTCATCATTTAGATGTTGCTTCTCATCACTCAGTTGTTGCTTCTCATCATCCAGTTGTTGCTTCTCATCATTCAGTTGTTGCTTCTCATCATTTAGTTGTTGCTTCTCATCATTCAGTTGTTGCTTTTCATCATTCAGTTATTGCTTCTCATCATTTAGTTGTTGCTTCTCATCATTCAGTTGTTGCTTCTCATCATTCAGTTGTTGCTTCTCATCATTCAGTTGTTGGCCATGAGTTTTCAGATGTTAGTGTTGGGGTTTTAAATGTAGGATACTGCACATGTGTAGAATGTGATACACAGTTATGTGACGGCTGCAAGAATATTTGTCTAGAGAATGTGACATATATGTGTGAGAGCTACCAGAATTTGTGTTTGTAGAATGTGATATATTTATGTGAGAGCTACCAGAATTTGTGTCTGTAGAATGTGATATATTTGTGTGAGAGCAACCAGAATGTATGTCTGTAGAATGTGATATATTTGTGTGAGAGCTACCAGAATTTGTGTTTGTAGAATATGATATATTTATGTGAGAGATACCAGAATTTGTGTCTGTAAAATGTGATATATTTGTGTGAGAGCAACCAGAATTTGTGTTTGTAGAAGGTGATATATTTATGTGAGAGATACCAGAATTTGTGTCTGTAAAATGTGATATATTTGTGTGAGAGCTACCAGAGTGTATGTCTGTAGAATGTGATATATTTGTGTGAGAGCTACCAGAATTTATGTTTGTAGAATGTGATATATTTATGTGAAAGATACCAGAATTTGTGTCTGTAGAATGTGATATATTTATGTGAGAGCTACCAGAATTTGTGTCTGTAGAATGTGATATATTTATGTGGGAGATACCAGAATTTGTGTCTGTAGAATGTGATATATTTGTGTGAGAGCAACCAGAATGTATGTCTGTTGAATGTGATATATTTGTGTGAGAGCAACCAGAATTTGTGTTTGTAGAATGTGATATATTTATGTGAGAGATACCAGAATTTGTGTCTGTAAAATGTGATATATTTGTGTGAGAGCAACCAGAATTTGTGTTTGCAGATTGTGATATTTTGTGTGAGAGCTACCAGAATTTGTGTTTGTGGAATGTGATATATTTGTATGAGAGCAACCAGAATGTATGTCTGTAGAATGTGATATATTTGTGTGAGAGCAACCAGAATTTGTGTTTGTAGAATGTGATATATTTATGTGAGAGATACCAGAATTTGTGTCTGTAAAATGTGATATATTTGTGTGAGAGCTACCAGAATGTATGTCTGTAGAATGTGATATATTTGTGTGAGAGCTACCAGAATTTGTGTTTGTAGAATGTGATATATTTATGTGAAAAATACCAGAATTTGTGTCTGTAAAATGTGATATATTTGTGTGAGAGCTACCAGAGTGTATGTCTGTAGAATGTTATATATTTGTGTGAGAGCTACCAGAATTTATGTTTGTAGAATGTGATATATTTATGTGAAAGATACCAGAATTTGTGTCTGTAGAATGTGATATATTTGTGTGAGAGCTACCAGAATTTGTGTTTGTTGAATGTGATATATTTATGTGAAATATACCATAATTTGTGTCTGTAAAATGTGATATATTTGTGTGAGAGCTACCAGAATGTATGTCTGTAGAATGTAATATATTTGTGTGAGAGCTACCAGAATTTGTGTTTGTAGAATGTGATATATTTATGTGAAAGATACCAGAATTTGTGTCTGTAAAATGTGATATATTTGTATGAGAGCTACCAGAATGTATGTCTGTAGAATGTGATATATTTGTGTGAGAGCAACCAGAATCTGTGTCTGCAGAATGTTATATATTTTTGTCAGAAATAAAATAAATTTTGTCTGTAGAATGTGATATATTTGTGTGATAGCTACCAAAATGTTTGTAGAATGTTATATATTTATGTGAGAGCTACCAGAATTTTTGCCTGTAGAATGATATATATTTGTGTGAGAGCTACCAGAATTTATGTCTGTAGAATGTGTTACATTTGTGTGACAGCTACCAAAATGTTTGTTTGTAGAATGTGACATATTTGTGTGACAGAATTTATGTCTATATGATGTGATACATTTGTGTGAGAACTAACAGAATTTGTGTTTGTAGAATGTGATATATTTTTGTGACAGCTACCAAAAGTTTGTAGAATGTGATATATTT
This sequence comes from Cepaea hortensis, assembly GCA_963921405.1. Taxonomy (NCBI): domain Eukaryota; kingdom Metazoa; phylum Mollusca; class Gastropoda; order Stylommatophora; family Helicidae; genus Cepaea; species Cepaea hortensis. The sequence goes on from OY992893.1 coordinate 99,049,600, forward strand.
GTGTGAGAGCTACCAGAATGTGTGCCTTAGTATGTGATATATTTCTGTGAGAGTTATCAAAATTTGTTTCTGTAGAATGTGATATATTTGTGTAACAGCTTCCAGAATTTGTGTCTGTAGAATGTGATATATTTTTGTGACAGCTATCAAAAAGTTGTCTGTAGAATGTGATATATTTGTGTGAGAACTATCAGAATGCATGTGTGCTCAGTGCAATATATGTGTCTTAGAACTACCTGAATTTGTGTCTGCAGAATGTGATACATTTGTGTGAGAGCTACAAGAATTTATGTCTGTAGAATATGATACATTTGTGTGAGAGCTACCAGAATTTATGTCTGTAGAATATGATACATTTGTGTGAGAGCTACCAGAATTTATGTCTGTAGAATATGATAAATTTGTGTGAGAGCTTCCAGAATTTATGTCTGTAGAATAGAGCTATAGAACTTCATACAATGATCACCTGCATTTACAGATCCTCCCGGAGCGCCGTCCCAGTTCGGGTGTGATTAAGATTACGTTGGGGAAGATCTACACGAACCTGAACCAGCAGAATGACACCGTGTCTAGTTCAGGTATATTCATCTACTACTTGATCTTACACATAGAACACTTTACAAAGTTAAAAGACTTTTATTAAAAAAAACCATACAGGAGGGTAAGGTTGTAGGTAATCGAGCTAGAGGTAGACAATGATACAAGTGGGAAGATAACACCAATTGATGGACGAACAGCAGCTTGACAGAATGTACAGTCAAGGTGAGTGACAGACAGTGTTGGAGATCCATTGTAGTCAACCTTCATTGTGGAGATGACACCTGATTGATTGAAACACTATAGCTTCTGTCATTTCTGTGACTTTAGTTTGTCATCATCTCTGTTACTTTAGTTTGTCATCATCTCTGTGAGTTGTTTTTCACCATCTCTGTGACTTTCCTCATGATTGTATTCTAGTGTAGCTATTTATCTATTTCCCTCATGCCTGTCTTCTTTCCTAACTCTTATTTCTTGTATTTACCATCTTTCATTCTATGTCTGTGTTTACCTTGTTCTTCTTCTTCTTTCATTCGCTTGAAATATGTTTATAACTGCAATGTTGTCTCTTGTATGGAACTAACAGTTTTTTTTAGTTCACTCTGTGGTCCATAGAGTTTATCTTCCACTGTTGTCTCTCTAGGCCAGAAGGTTCGCCTGGATATGTTGTAGTTTTGGCAGTCCTGGAGTATGTGCTCTGCTGTCTGCGACGCCAATCCACATGTGCACATGACTGTTTCACCAATCTTGAATTTTGTATACATGTGGTTGCGTAATTGTGTCCTGTTCTGAGGCGCAGAATAATGATTTGTTCTGGTTGTTGACCTTGTTAATCATCCTGTCTTTTTCTGTTATGTTGAGGTTTTTTCTCCTTTCTTGCTCTTGTTCTGTCTGTCTATCTGTCTGTCTGACTGCCACTATTTATCTCTCTCTATCTCTCTGTATCTCTCTGTTATCACTGACATTGCAATATGCACTGTTTATGTTTACAAGTTTCATTTGACAATGGTTTTTTTCCCCATGTGAATGCATCATGCGTAATATGCATTGTTTATGCTTACAAAATCCATTTGACAATGTTTTTTTTTCCCTATGTAAATGTAACATGCACATTTGATGAATGAAAGATGAGTGATCGTAAGGGCCGAATGTAAGACGGGCTTGCGTGCCCAATTTGTTACCCTTTTAAAATAAAGTTTGTTCGTTCGTTCATTCTGTCTGTCTGCCTGTTGCTCTCTTTCTTTACTTTTCTCTATTTTTCTCTCTGTCTATCACTATCACTTCTTCTCTCTATTTCAGTCTTTTCCCCCACTCATTCTATTTCTTCAGCTGTCCACTCTCCCCCTCTCTCCCCCTATCTCCCTCTCTGTATGTATATCACTTTCTCCCTCTCTATGTGTCTATCACTCTCTCCATACATAACTGATGATTGCATACACGACTGATGTTTGCATACATGACTGATGATTGCCTACATGACTGATTGCATACAATGATTCTTTCATTCAACTTTAAATTCTCCAGAAAAATTGCGCAAGAGATCCAAGTCCGAGGACAACATCATACAGATGAGTGACAGTTTGACCGACTGCCTGGAGGAGGAGACTCACATGACTGCACAGACAGTTGCCCAAGCCATGACCAAAGATGACCCTCACTACTGCCCAGCCATTTCCAACCCCTTTGCTGACATGAGCAAGTTTAAAGATGGAAGGAAACTGCATGAAGTGCCTCAACGGCGATGCAGCGGTAGCAGCTGTAGCCTGGGCAAATGTGGGGATCTGCTGTCACTGTCCCAGATTTGTGAGTGCTGTCTCCAGAAGCAGGGAAGTCAGTCGCTGCCGGGCTCACCCCTCATGCTGCGGAAAGCTGCCGAAAGACTACATCTGGCCTCACTGTTGGGCAGTGAAGCAGTTCAGACAGAAGGCCAGAATGATCTTCTTGTCAGCATCAGCAGTGACAACCAGACCGACACTGAGACTCCTGCGGTTGTCGATAGACGAGCCCAGTTCCACAGTAGCCGGACCAGGAGCCTGGGCAGTCTGGACTTCTGGAACCCCAGGTATGGCCCTGGTGCCGTAGGGAGAGGCAGAGCTGGGTTTTATCCCAGGCACTCGGAGACAGAACATGGTGACAGATTCAGGGCTGAAATCACACACTCATTCTACGAGGGTGAGCTGGTTTCCGAGTTCAGTAGTTGCATGGATGACCAATCTCATGAGGAAGTGTTTCATTCGGCCTATGATTCCAGCATGAATTGCTGCCTGGCTGAGGATGCCCATCACAGCCGGCGGGCTGGAGCAGACTTTCTGGCCTGTTCTGTTTCCCAAGGAAGATGTGAGGACAACCCCAGGGCTTCACGTGTGTCCAGCTTCTTTAGCTGCAGGGACATTGTGCAAGAGGAAGACACACTTGAGATCATTCTAGAGTCTACGTATCCACAGAACAATGAGTCACAAAACAATGAGTCACTGAACAAACAATGAGTCACAGAACAAACAATGAGTCACAGAACACAACAAAACAATGAGTCACTGAACAATGAGTACAGAACAATGAGTCAAGAACAAACAATGAGTCACAGAATAATTTTTGTTGCTTTTTTTTGTGCTCGCCCGCTTTGAACTCAAGCGTAATCCATACACACTATTTATAGTAGTGATGAACTGAATTTTGCATGTGGATTAGCTTTCCATGTTAACAGTGTCCCTCGCCATTAGGCAAACCCACTCTGTCTTCAGAGGTACTTGTAATTTACTTCCCCAAGTCAATGACGACAGGTCAACATTTTAGTCCAGCTGTCTGGTGTAGGGGTTGAACCACTTACCTCGGCATCAGCATACCAGATGTTTAAGAACATGCGTTCTTATCCATTTGACCATGCTGGCCTGCTCACAAACAATGCCTCATGCTGTGTTGTTGTCCTGGTGCTAGAGTGGCTCATGGATGTGGGGTATTACCTGGTGCTAGAATGGCTCATGGATGTGGGGTATTACCTGGTGCTAGAGTGGATGTGGGGTATTACCTGGTGCTAGAGTGGATGTGGGGTATTACGTGATGCTAGAGTGGATGTGGGGTATTACCTGGTGCTAGAGTAGATGTGCAGTATTATCTGGTGCTAGAGTGGCTCATGGATGTGGGGTATTACCTGATGCTAGAGTGGATGTGGGGTATTACCTGGTGCTAGAGTGGATGTGGGGTATTACCTGGTGCTAGAGTGGCTCATGGATGTGGGGTATTACCTGGTGCTAGAGTGGCTCATGGATGTGGGGTGTTACCTGGTGCTAGAGTGGCTCATGGATGTGGGGTATTACCTGATGCTAGAGTGGATGTGGGGTATTACCTGATGCTAGAGTGGATGTGGAGTATTACCTGGTGCCAGAGTGGCTCATGGATGTGGGGTATTACCTGGTGCTAGAGTGGCTCATGGATGTGGTGTATTACCTGGTGCTAGAGTGGATGTGGGGTATTACCTGGTGCTAGAGTGGCTCATGGATGTGGGGTATTACCAGGTGCTAGAGTGGCTCATGGATGTGGGGTATTACCTGATGCTAGAGTGGATGTGGGGTATTATCTGGTGTTAGAGTGGATGTGGGGTATTATCTGGTTCTAGAGTGGCTCATGGATGTGGGGTATTACCTGGTGCTAGAGTGGCTCATGGATGTGGGGTATTACCTGGTGCTAGAGTGGATGTGGGGTATTACCTGGTGCTAGAGTGGCTCATGGATGTGGGGTATTACCTGGTGTTAGAGTGGCTCAAGGATGTGGGGTATTACCTGGTGCTAGAGTGGCTCATGGATGTGGGGTATTACCTGGTGCTAGAGTGGCTCATGGATGTGGGGTATTACCTGGTGCTAGAGTGGCTCATGGATGTGGGGTATTACCTGGTGCTAGAGTGGCTCATGGATGTGGGGTATTACCTGGTGCTAGAGTGGCTCATGGATGTGGGGTATTACCTGGTGCTAGAGTGGCTCATGGATGTGGGGTATTACCTGGTGCTAGAGTGGATGTGGGGTATTACCTGGTGCTAGAGTGGCTCATGGATGTGGGGTATTACCTGATGCTAGAGTGGATGTGGGGTATTGCCTGATGCTAGAGTGGATGTGGGGTATTACCTGATGCTAGAGTGGATGTGGGGTATTACCTGGTGCTAGAGTGGCTCATGGATGTGGGGTATTATCTGGTGCTAGAGTGGCTCATGGATGTGGAGTATTACCTGGTGCTAGAGTGGCTCATGGATGTGGGGTATTACCTGGTGCTAGAGTGGATGTGGGGTATTACCTGATGCTAGAGTGGATGTGGGGTATTACCTGGTGCTAGAGTGGCTCATGGATGTGGGGTATTATCTGGTGCTAGAGTGGCTCATGGATGTGGGGTATTATCTGGTGCTAGAGTGGCTCATGGATGTGGGGTATTATCTGGTGCTAGAGTGGCTCATTGATGTGGGGTATTATCTGGTGCTAGAGTGGCTCATGGATGTGGAGTATTATCTGGTGCTAGAGTGGATCATGGATGTGGGGTATTATCTGGTGTTAGAGTGGATGTGGGGTATTATCTGGTTCTAGAGTGGCTCATGGATGTGGGGTATTATCTGGTGCTAGAGTGGCTCATGGATATGGGGAGGGGGTTGTGGTGAAATGGTCAAACCTCCTGCCTTGAGTTTCAAAGGTTGCGGGTTTGTTTTCATCTCCATCATTTGATTGACACATGTCATGTTGTCAGAGAGCCCAGGCAGCAGGTGCTGAAGTTGTGGGGCTTGTGCTGTCTACAACGGTCTTGGTAGGCTGCTCTACAGGCAGGAACAGAGCCATGTGGGGTCAAACCCATCGCAGTCAGGTGGAGCCTCTTATTGTTCATCCACTTATTTCTTTTTCTTTTGTTCGCTATAACTGCAATGTTGCCTCTTGTATGAATTTAACTGTCTTTTTTAGTTCACTCCGTGGTCCATAGAGTTTATCTTCCACTGTTGTCTCTCTAGGCCAGAAGGCTTGCCTAGATATGTCATATTTTGGTCAGTTGTGGAGTATGTGCTCTGCTGTGAGTGACACCAATCCACATGTGCACATGGCTGTTTCACCAATCTTGAATTGTGTATACATGTGGTTGTGTAATCTATTATGCCCTGTTCTGGGGTGCAGAATAATGACTTGTTCTGGTCTGTCCATAACATGTTTCAACCCCTTTTGATACATGCATGGTTTTTGTTGCTAGTGTGTGTAGATTGCCATCATTACTGGTATGTTGATTGCTGGTTGTCTGTCTGTTGTTACAGTTTGTAGATAAGATTGCTACCATTACTGGTATGCTGATAGCTAGTTGTCTGTCTGTTGTTACAGTTTGTAGATAAGATTGCCGTTGTTACTGGTATGTTGATAGCTGGTTGTCTGTCTGTTGTTACAATTTGTAGATAAAATTACCACTATTACTGGTATGTTGATAGCTGGTTGTTGAGTAGTCTGTCTATTGCTACAGTTTGTAGATAATTCTTAATATCTTATGCATCAGTTTGTAGATGTTTCTGTAATTTCCCACACATGAGGTTGTAGATAGTTATTAATTATGACACATCAGTTTGTAGATAATTCTGAATATCTTATGCATCAGTTTGTAGATGTTCATGTAATTTCTCACACATAAGATTGTAGATAGTTATGAGTTATGACACATCAGTTTGTAGATAATTCTGTAATACCACAAACATAAGCTTGTAGATTTGTCATACTTTTTTATATTTTGTAGACATTTGATAATTGGCATATTGTATATAATAAACAATGATAATTTATTGATAAATAGTTTCTTATATAATAACAAAGAAGTGTGAATGTTGTCAACATATATATGCGAGATGCACAGCCATGGCTGAAGGACGCAAAATACACATACTGGCCGCTGGTCATTCTAACAGCCTGTTGCCTTCAGTACAGCAGTCAGGATTCTAGCAGTGGTGGCATCTCCCTGACATTCTAAAAGCCTGTTGCCTTCAGTACAGAAGTCAGGACTCTGCTAGAAAAAAAAAAGATCTGAAGAAAAACCTAAAGTTATAACATAACATTAAAACACAACTCCCTCATTGTCAAGAAGGAGTTGTGGTGTAATATTATTTTATAATTTTATGTTTTTTCGCCAGATTTTTGTGTGTTGTCTTGTCCATGATGAGGATTTATATGATCAAAATGTTGCTTGTTGTGTCCTAGTATACTTATTTGTATTTTATTATATATATATATATATATATATATATATATATATATATATATATATATATATATATATATATATATATATATATATATATATATTATTTTATTGTCTCTTGTTTTGGGGATTTTGACTCTGTGATTTATTTTCACCTTTATGGCGGCCGTTGTAAGGTATTTACACTGTGTCCATGTTTAGTACAGTTTCCCATGGTTTCAGAGAGTCGGGTGCCGGCAGGTTGTGTAACCTTTGTTATACCCAGGGCCACACACCAAGCACAGTGTGATGGGGCGCTAGTTGTCAAACACCAAGCAAAATGTGACAGAACGCTAGTTGTCAAACACCAAGCAAAGTGTGACAGGGCGCTAGTTGCCAAACACCAAGCACAGTGTGATGGGGCGCTAGTTGTCAAACACCAAGCACAGTGTGATGGGGCGCTAGTTGTCAAATACCAAGCACAGTGTGATGGGGCGCTAGTTGTCAAACACCAAGCAAAATGTGACAGGACGCTAGTTGTCAAACACCAAGCAAAATGTGACAGGACGCTAGTTGTCAAACACCAAGCAAAATGTGACAGAACGCTAGTTGTCAAACACCAAGCAAAATGTGACAGGACGCTAGTTGTCAAACACCAAGCACAGTGTGATGGGGCGCTAGTTGTCAAACACGAAGCAAAATGTGACAGGACGCTAGTTGTCAAACACCAAGCACAGTGTGATGGGGCGCTAGTTGTCAAACACCAAGCAAAGTGTGACAGGGCGCTAGTTGTCAAACACCAAGCAAAATGTGACAGGATGCTAGTTGCCAAACACCAAGCACAGTGTGATGGGACGCTAGTTGTCAATCACCAAGCAAAATGTGACAGGACGCTAGTTGCCAAACACCAAGCACAGTGTGATGGGGCGCTAGTTGTCAAACACCAAGCACAGTGTGATGGGGCGCTAGTTGTCAAACACCAAGCAAAATGTGACAGGACGCTAGTTGCCAAACACCAAGCACAGTGTGATGGGGCGCTAGTTGTCAAACACCAACAAAATGTGACAGGACGCTAGTTGTCAAACACCAAGCACAGTGTGATGGGGCGCTAGTTGTCAAACACCAACAAAATGTGACAGGACGCTAGTTGTCAAACACCAAGCACGGTGTGATGGGGCGCTAGTTGTCAAACACCAAGCAAAATGTGACAGGACTCTAGTTGTCAAACACCAAGCACAGTGTGATGGGGCACTAGTTGTCAAACACCAAGCAAAATGTGACAGGACGCTAGTTGTCAAACACCAAGCAAAGTGTGACAGGGCGCTAGCTGTCACACACCAACAAAATGTGACAGGACGCTAGTTGTCAAACACCAAGCAAAGTGTGACGGGATGCTAGTTGCCTCATACCAAGCAAAGTGTGACGAGGCGCTAGTTAAAGTGGACCACCATAGTTGCCACACACCAAGCAAAGTGTGACGGGACGCTAGTTGTCACACACCAACAAAGTGTGACGGAGTGCTAGTTGCCAAACAAGGACCACCACAATGTTGACACCCGACAGAAGACACCAGCCACAGCTGGGGGGCCACACACTCCACGGCTGGGGGGCCACACACTCCACAGGGGCCTGCAGGATATGTCAACAGAATGTATCTATGGAAATATGTGGATACCAAGCCTTGAACCTTTATACCATTGCGCTCAACACATGATCAGCGCAGTTACGTTTGAACTTAGATAACGCACCAGCTAAACACAATAATGTAAAATAATACAAGGTAATGCAGCTTTGCAGAACAAAATTACAAAAAATACAGGACGTTTCGGCGACTAGCCTTCATCAGCAAACAAATACATACACAAAACACAACATATAATCATAGGGAAGACACTCCAGTGACTACATTAAGCCATAAGAACGGGATGAGAAGAATGAATACAATGAGAACAATGAAGAGAGCATGAATTTGGTTTTTGTACTCCTGATCTCAGAATCCCAGACTGTGATGCTAACATGAATTTCACCTTGATGTTCTTATATAGACTACTGTGGGTCATGGGGAACGGGGTAGGGGATGGTAACGGCTCAGTGGAGATCCCAGGTAAATGAGTGGACGTGGTACATAAACAAAGGAACAGGAAGGTGAGGCGGGAAACTGGAAGCAATGGAGATGAGATGGTTGTCCGAGAGTGAAAACTAAGAAAGATGTGCCCCGGTGGGTGTCTGTACACTGCATGAGTGGGAGCCAGTAAAAGGGTTAGCCATAGTGGACGAATGTTAAAGAGCAATGATGTGTGCACCGAACTACATATTTGAATAACGAAGACACAAACCATAGATTGCACGATTTATTGCCTGGCATATTTCGCTGCATCTCGTCAGGTACATACTGCAGAATTCACACAACATAAAGTGAAATAACTAGATAAATTTTTCAAACTGAATCCTTCATTTTCATCCTTCATTCAAATCCTTCATTTGCAGAAGCCGTCCTTGTGCAAGCAGAAAGACATGTTAGTCAGTTTAAAATTACCGTGGTAGACAATCGACATTACTGTGCGAACATGTGTATATTTCAGTTTGAAGGATTTATCTAATTAATTCACGTAAGTTGTGTGATTTCTGCAGTATGTACCTGACGAGATGCAACGAAATATGCCAGGCAATAAATCGTGCAATCTATTGTTTGTGTCTTCGTTATTCAAATTCACCACGGGAAAACATTTTTTTGAACTACATATGATGGTGATAATAATGAAACTCATTTTCTGTGCTCCTAAATGTGTGTACCAAGAGAATCCCAAAGCCTGGGTGGACTGATAAGTGTAAGTCCACATGCATACATCTACACACATCAACAAACTTGCATACAACCATATACATACATATGTATATGGTATATCTTTACAAACATATGGGTGAACGAGACCATGCCACTAGATTTCAAGGACGCGTCAATAGTCCACCTTTACAAACGAAAAGGAAACCGCCAATCCTGTGACAACCACCGAGGCATTTCCTTGCTCTCAATTGCAGGGAAGATCTCGCCAAAATTCTTCTCAATTGCCTCACGGCCCATCTCGATCAAGGTCTTCTTCCTGAGAGTCAATGTGGCTTTGGAAAAGAACGAGAAACTATTGACATGATTTTCGCTGCAAGGCAGCTGCAAGAGAAATGTCAGGAACAGAACTGCGAAATCTCCCCCGATGTGTCTCCACCTTGCCGTGGTGGGGGAGCTTGCGTGTCCCATCGACCCCATGTGCTTGCCGATGGGTGAAAACTACATATCGGTCGGCTCGTGGGATAGGGACCAGACTAAGAGAGACACAACCTGCTGCTCTGCAGGTAAGACTGAGGATAGCAGTCAAAATCAGGCAAACGATCCCTAAAATCTCAGTCCGGACATAACCTCTAAGGCTCCCATCCGAGGTGTATGGCTGAACGTCTCTAAGCCATAAACTCTCGGAAGTGAGAGCCTGGCCGACACAAACCTACATCAAAATTGTGATGATGTGTTGAGAACGCTACATTCTCGGCGCAGATTCGTTCGATGGCTCTTAGCTGGGGGATATGAGGTATCCCCGGATGAAAGGGCCTGACAGTTACTCGCCCACAGACGCACGGAGGTAAGGTGCTGAACCGGCAGCACATGTAGCCTACCTCGTGAGCGAGTATAAAAGGTGGAAAAACACCTCGGTCGTACGTCTCGCAGACGTCCGATAGTCTGTAACCACACTCATGGAGTGAGTGTAGTCAAAGGTGGAAAATTGTCTCGTTGACACGAAATGGAACGCCTGTCTACCGGGAAGGTTAACCCGGTCAACAAATGCCCGCAGAAGTCGGATGTGTCGGCCTAACGGCGCAAGAACGCAGCTCTGCTGTAAACAGGCACAACGCAGTCACATCCGAAAAAAAAATCCGGATGAACGCAGAAGAAGAAGAAGAAGAACGCCTGTCTTGCGAATCCATTACGTGGCAGCCCGAAGCGAAAGCTTGCTGTGTGGAAGCCGAAACAAGAGTCTCGAAACACGAGGAAGGCTAACCTCATTAAAAAATGCCCGCCGGAAGTCGAAAGTGTCGTCCTAGGGTGGCAAACTAAAAATTGACACTACGCAATTACGTCCGAGTGAAATGTCTCGTCCGAATGTCTCTCGTGCTAGGAACAGCTCTGACTACCTAGTTTCCGAATGCCGCTCTTGTTCGGAACAGCTCTGACTAGGTAGTTTTCCGAATGTCTGTCGTGCCTGGAACAGCTCTGACGGGCGCAACGACAAGCACATGTCCGAAAACTCGCTGAGTGGATACCGTCTGCAAACCTGTCTGGTTTGTGCGGGAATGGCCCTGGAAAACGAAATGACCAATATATTGAAGTGAGGATTTAAAGCAGCCATGAGCAGGACGTGACGATTTCCCTCGGTGAGCCCAGATCCAGGGCGTTATGTGTCGGCCCTGCAACTATGGAAGCAACCTTGGATGGCGGAAAATGCTATGGACTGTCCCTGCCTTCCTTTGAGTGATGACCGTTGTCTTCGACCGTTCCAACTTGGCCAGCATGGTTGTAGATGGCACCACAAAAGTGAGAGTCTCCCAGGAATGCTACCTGATCAAAAAAGCACGCTATTGTCGGATGTGTTGGCCTACGGGTTTCGGCCCAAGGGCGCATAACAGACACACCGCAATCACATCTGAAAAAACACTCCGGATGAACGAAAAGAAGAAGAACTGCGAAATGTTCTCCACTTTCATTGACCTTGCCAAGGCTTTTGATACAGTCAACAGAGAAGGACTGTGGAAGATTATGGCAAAATATGGCTGTCCACGAAAGTTTCTCCAAATATTGTGGCTATTTCATGATAGTATGCAGGTAAGAGTCCAGGAAAAGGAGGAATTGTCTTAGCCCTTTCCTGTCACCTATGGATTGAAGCAAGGCTGTGTCCTAGCACCAACACTGTTCAACTTTATATTTTCAGCTATGCTGACCAATGCCTTCTTAAACAACGACATTGGAATAGACATCAACTACCGCATAGATGGACAGCTGTTCAATCTCAGAAGACTGAAAGCTAACACCAAAATTAACAGCGACACTGCCAGAGAGCTCCTGTTTGCTGATGATTGCGCTCTATATGCCAACTCGGAGGCAGACATGCAACATATTTAAACTTTCTCATATTCCTGTGCCAATTGTGGGCTCAATATCAACATAGAGAAGACTAGTTATTTACCAGCCAGTTCCGGGGATTAATCACACCGAACCGAATATCAAAACGAATAGTCATAGACTAAGTGTTGTGGACAAAAAAGAATCTTCCATCCCAGCGTGGCCTTTGGCAGACTGTACAAGAACGTATGGGACAGAACTGGAATAAGCCTGCAAACAAAGCTGAAAGTCTACAAAGCAGTTGTATTATCCACACTGCTATATGCTTGTGAAACCTGGACTGTTTATCAGCGACACGCTAGGAAATTAAACCACTTCCACACAGTCTGCCTTAGGAAGCTATTGAAGATTAAACCGATACTGAAGTCCTAGAGAGAGCTCCCATGCCCAGTTTCCACACTCTACTAATAAAGAATCAGATTCGCTGGGCTGGTCACTTAACTCGCATGCCATATCACAGGCTCCCTGGAGGCTTTTTTTTTTTTTTTTACGGCGAGCTGTGCTGTGATAAATGCTCCCAAGGCGACCAGATGAAACGCTTTAAAGACGCTCTGAAGATCTCACTAAAAGCTTTTGGAATTCATATCGACACTTGGGAGACTGCAGCCAGAGATCGAAATTCGTGGCGTACATCATTACGCAAGGGTGCAGTCACTTACGAAGCAAACAGGACTGCAAGAGGTGCGGAAAATAAACAAAGGCTGGGAAAGAAAAAGAAAGAAAAAAAAAAACACCGTTGCAGGAGATCCTCCTTCTGGATCGTCAAGCATTCTTTGCCCACATTGTCAAAGAAAATTTCGAGCCAAAATAGGTCTTACCAGCCATTTTAAAACTCACAGCTCCAAACTTTCAATCCCACTGGATGAATGGTCGTCATCATTCTTGATTGACAAACATCTTATGAGAAAGTAGAGAGAGACAGAGAGAGAGGGGACGGGTGGTTGGTATAGTACCTGTGATATCCCCGGGAAGGTTAACCCGGTCAACAAATGCCCGCAGAAGTCGGATGTGTCGGCCTAACGGCGCAAGAACGCAGCTCTGCTGTAAACAGGCACAACGCAATCACATCCAAAAAAAAAAAACTCCGGATGAACGAAGAAGAAGAAGAAGAAGTACCTGTGATATGCCACATGGGATATGCGGAATTAAAAGGTCTAAAAATACGAGGCTTAAGTCACTGTTCCATATGAAATAGGGTCAGTATGGCTGATCTAATCATGAGAGCAGACGAGTGCATCCAGCCTGTTGCAAGGGAGATAACTGCTAGCGGTTACATGCAGAATGCTAACGTGCATTTGTAGAGTTAACTCTCTTGTCTAGGCTTTATCTTGAAATTATTTATGGAGTATAACAGAATTTAGGGGATGCATGTGGGGTACAGAGGCGCTGCTTGCCCAGGTCTACACATTCATGGAGACTGCGAGAGAGTGGACAATTTTCCTGGTAGACAACAGGTAGTCACGTCTTGCACTGACAGCTTGGAGAGCTTACAAGCATGCTGGGAACGAGTGTGTCTGTTGTCCACCAGGACTGAACTACATCATCTCCGGTCTTCTATTGTCCACCAGGACTGAACTACATCATCTCCAGTCTTCTATTGTCCACCAGGACTGAACTACGTCATCTCCAGTCTTCTATTGTCCACCAGGTCTGAGCTACGTCATCTCCAGTCTTCTATTGTCCACCAGGACTGAACTACGTCATCTCCAGTCTTCTATTGTCCACCAGGACTGAACTACGTCATCTCCAGTCTTCTATTGTCCACCAGGACTGAACTACGTCATCTCCAGTCTTCTATTGTCCACCAGGTCTGAGCTACGTCATCTCCAGTCTTCTATTGTCCACCAGGACTGAACTACGTCATCTCCAGTCTTCTATTGTCCACCAGGACTGAACTACGTCATCTCCAGTCTTCTATTGTCCACCAGGACTGAACTACGTCATCTCCAGTCTTCTATTGTCCACCGGGACTGTACTACGTCATCTCCAGTCTTCTATTGTCCACCGGGACTGAACTACGTCATCTCCAGTCTTCTATTGTCCACCGGGACTGAACTACGTCATCTCCAGTCTTCTATTGTCCACCGGGACTGAACTACGTCATCTCCAGTCTTCTATTGTCCACCAGGACTGAACTACGTCATCTCCAGTCTTCTGTTGTCCACCAGGACTGAACTACGTCATCTCCAGTCTTCTGTTGTCCACCAGGACTGAACTACGTCATCTCCAGTCTTCTGTTGTCCACCAGGACTGAACTACGTCATCTCCAGTCTTCTGTTGTCCACCAGGACTGAACTACGTCATCTCCAGTCTTCTGTTGTCCACCAGGACTGAACTACGTCATCTCCAGTCTTCTGTTGTCCACCAGGACTGAACTACGTCATCTCCAGTCTTCTGTTGTCCACCAGGACTGAACTACGTCATCTCCAGTCTTCTGTTGTCCACCAGGACTGAACTACGTCATCTCCAGTCTTCTGTTGTCCACCAGGACTGAACTACGTCATCTCCAGTCTTCTATTGTGCTACTACTAGTAAGGCGAAGATAAGAACTACTACTACTACTACTACTACTACTACTACTACTACTACTACTACTACTACTACTACTACTACTACTACTACTACTACTACTACTACTACTACTACTACTACTACTACTACTACTACTACTACTACTACTACTACTACTACTACTACTACTACTACTACTACTACTACTACTACTACTACTACTACTACTACTACTACTACTACTACTACTACTACTACTACTACTACTACTACTACTACTACTACTACTACTACTACTACTACTACTACTACTACTACTACTACTACTACTACTACTACTACTACTACTACTACTACTACTACTACTACTACTACTACTACTACTACTACTACTACTACTACTACTACTACTACTACTACTACTACTACTACTACTACTACTACTACTACTACTACTACTACTACTACTACTACTACTACTACTACTACTACTACTACTACTACTACTACTACTACTACTACTACTACTACTACTACTACTACTACTACTACTACTACTACTACTACTACTACTACTACTACTACTACTACTACTACTACTACTACTACTACTACTACTACTACTACTACTACTACTACTACTACTACTACTACTACTACTACTACTACTACTACTACTACTACTACTACTACTACTACTACTACTACTACTACTACTACTACTACTACTACTACTACTACTACTACTACTACTACTACTACTACTACTACTACTACTACTACTACTACTACTACTACTACTACTACTACTACTACTACTACTACTACTACTACTACTACTACTACTACTACTACTACTACTACTACTACTACTACTACTACTACTACTACTACTACTACTACTACTACTACTACTACTACTACTACTACTACTACTACTACTACTACTACTACTACTACTACTACTACTACTACTACTACTACTACTACTACTACTACTACTACTACTACTACTACTACTACTACTACTACTACTACTACTACTACTACTACTACTACTACTACTACTACTACTACTACTACTACTACTACTACTACTACTACTACTACTACTACTACTACTACTACTACTACTACTACTACTACTACTACTACTACTACTACTACTACTACTACTACTACTACTACTACTACTACTACTACTACAGCCACATGTGTTGTAGTCAATGTGAAGAATATGTACAGGACCCGACCTGTCTGTCAGTTGTACCCGACCTTCAGTCGTACCCGACCGTTGTACCCGACCTTCAGTCGTACCCGACCGTTGTACCCGATCTTCAATTGCACCGCCCTGTCAGTTGTACCCGACCTGTTAGTTGTACCTGCCCTGTCATTTGTACCCGACGTGTCAGTTTTACCCGACCTGTCAGTTGTACCCGATCTATCAGTTGTATCCGCCCTGTCAGTTGTACCCGCCTTGTCAGTTGTACCCGACCTTCAGATGTACCCGACATTCAGTTGTACCCGCCCAATGACATATTGGACGGCAGCCCATCTACCCTGTAGACAAGTGGACACTCGATGGATGATATGATCGATATAACTCTCGTCTCGCTTACCTCCCATGACATCTCCTGAAACCCGTGTGGAGCTGGGTGGATCAGGGAGCCGAGATCACTGCAACCATCCGTCTGGATATGATTAAAATCCCAGACCGCTGGGCCGCTAGGCGAGTGTGCCAATCACACTACCCCGGCTCTGTCGAGATGGCTTCAATTTTATGGAGTTGTTCCCCGTGGTGGAAGGCGCCTGGGGTTCATCGCGACGTCCTGTAAAGGGCTTACAAGTTTAATAATAATAATAGATTCAACGCTATCAGTCTGCTTTAAGGCTATCAGCCTGATTAAACGCTATTAGTCAGTTTTAACGCTATTAGTCAGTTTTAATGCTGTTATTCACCTTTTTGCAAGTTAGTTGTATATCCTTTACATGTCTCGCAATCAACCCCAGCAATTTTTGGCTGTTTGTGATTTCTTGGCAAGTTTATGTTCAGTAGTTTGCCACTGCTTTCTGAACGACCGACACACATACCATTTTATGAAAATAAACACAAAGCGGTATGCTGCCAAATTGCCCGCAGCTGTGTTTCGAACGCGGTATGCAGGATTACGTATTACTCTGTAAGCATTTCGCCATAGATAGGTCAGTCAGTATTGGCTGGTTGAACCTAGCGGCCACGCCGGTCAGTTCACAATCAGCCAGGGATCACACTCAGGCCAAAGGTGAGCATGGCAGTATAGACAAGAACGCTCGTTCTGAAACTTCCGGTGTGCTGATGTCGAGGCTGCAGGTTCAACCCCTACACCGGTCAATTGGTCTAAAATGTTGACTTCTCGTCCTTGGCTTGGGGACATTGGTAAAAGGGAAAGCTAATCCACACGCAAACATCAGCCCAGCGCACTAGAAGTTGTAGCTTGTGTATAGATTACGCTTGAGTTAAACACTAGCCACTCGGTCAGTCACAGCTCCAGGGTTTAGTTGGGGACCACTCGGTCAGTCACAGCTCCAGTGTTTAGTTGGGGGGGGGGGGGGGCAACTCGGTCAGTCACACATTCCCTCAGCTGTAAATTAACTCTTGTAACAGATAACCGCTAGCTTGAAGTGCCTCACGTCTGTTTATTGACCACGCGGCGCCAGTCTCTCAGGCCCGGAGTGCTGAGGTATGCGGACCGGCTAACCTGCTTGTGTGCCCAGGTGTGACCCAGACATGCCGTCGCCGAGCTTACCTGTAGCTGGATCTCCGCCGTTAGCGACGGGGTCTCAGTCATCAATCCCCCTGTATGCCCCCTCTCCTCCCTCCCCTTCCCCGCGTCCTTTACATGAAGAATGTCTGCCACAGATATCATGACCTTCACCTCCAACAGCTTGAGTATCTTTGTTAATGTACATTTATTTTATTTTTGTTTTTTGTTTTTGCATCCGCTGACTTTGAGCTTAAGTGTAGTCCACACATGTGATACAACTTGAAGTGTACAGAACTGATGTTTGTGTGTGGATTAGCTTTCCCTATTACCAGCGTCCCTCGCCATCAGGCGAACCCTTCCGACTTCTGATTCCCCACAAGTCAAGGAAGAAAAGTTCACATTTCAGTCCAACTGACCGGTGTAGGGGTTGAATCCGCTACCTCGACATCAGCACACCGGATGTTTAAGAACGAGCTCTCTTATCCATTCGGCCTTGCTGACTTCCTGTACATTTGCTAACTGTCACGGGGTCTGTATGTCAGTGTATGTCAGTGTATGTTAACTAACTGTCACAGTACATGTACGTCAATGTATGTCAGTGTATGGTCTCTGTCTTAGTGCGTGTAGGTCAAATATACATCAATGTATGTCAGTGTATGGTCTCTGTCTTAGTGCGTGTAGGTCAAATATACATCAATGTATGTCAGTGTATGGTCTCTGTCTTAGTGCGTGTAGGTCAAATATACATCAATGTATGTCAGTGTATGGTCTCTGTCTTAGTGCGTGTATGTCAAATATACATCAATGTATGTTCTCTGTCTTAGTGCGTGTAGGTCAAATATACGTCAGTGTATGTCAATGTATGGTCTCTGTCTTAGTGCGTGTAGGTCAAATATACGTCAATGTATGTCAATGTATGGTCTCTGTCTTAGTGCGTGTAGGTCAAATATACATCAATGTATGTTCTCTGTCTTAGTGCGTGTAGGTCAAATATACATCAATGTATGTCAATGTATGGTCTCTGTCTTAGTGCGTGCAGGTCAAATATACATCAATGTATGTCAATGTATGTCAATGTATGATCTCTGTCTTAGTGCGTGTAGGTCAAATATACATCAATGTATGTCAATGTATGGTCTCTGTCTTAGTGTGTGTAGGTCAAATGTACATCAATGTATGTCAATGTATGGTCTCTGTCTTAGTGTGTGTAGGTCAAATGTACATCAATGTATGGTCTCTGTCTTAGTGCGTGTAGGTCAAATATACGTCAATGTATGTCAATGTATGGTCTCTGTCTTAGTGTGTGTAGGTCAAATGTACATCAATGTATGGTCTCTGTCTTAGTGCGTGTAGGTCAAATATACATCAATGTATGTCAATGTATGTCAATGTATGGTCTCTGTCTTAGTGCGTGTAGGTCAAATATACATCAATGTATGTCAATGTATGGTCTCTGTCTTAGTGTGTGTAGGTCAAATGTACATCAATGTATGGTCTCTGTCTTAGTGCGTGTAGGTCAAATATACGTCAATGTATGTCAATGTATGGTCTCTGTCTTAGTGCGTGTAGGTCAAATATACGTCAGTGTATGTCAATGTATGGTCTCTGTCTTAGTGCGTGTAGGTCAAATATACGTCAATGTATGTCAATGTATGGTCTCTGTCTTAGTGCGTGTAGGTCAAATATACATCAATGTATGTCAATGTATGGCCTCTGTCTTAGTGCGTGTAGGTCAAATATACGTCAATGTATGTCAATGTATGGTCTCTGTCTTAGTGCGTGTAGGTCAAATATACGTCAGTGTATGTCAATGTATGGTCTCTGTCTTAGTGCGTGTTGGTCAAATATACGTCAATGTATGTCAATGTATGGTCTCTGTCTTAGAGCGTGTAGGTCAAATATACGTCAATGTATGTCAATGTATGGTCTCTGTCTTAGTGCGTGTAGGTCAAATATACATCAATGTATGTCAATGTATGGTCTCTGTCTTAGTGCGTGTAAGTCAAATATACATCAATGTATGTCAATGTATGGTCTCTGTCTTAGTGCGTGCAGGTCAAATATACGTCAATGTATGTCAATGTATGGTCTCTGTCTTAGTGCGTGTAAGTCAAATATACATCAATGTATGTCAATGTATGGTCTCTGTCTTAGTGTGTGTAGGTCAAATGTACATCAATGTATGGTCTCTGTCTTAGTGCGTGTAGGTCAAATATACGTCAATGTATGTCAATGTATGGTCTCTGTCTTAGTGCGTGTAGGTCAAATATACGTCAGTGTATGTCAATGTATGGTCTCTGTCTTAGTGCGTGTAGGTCAAATATACGTCAATGTATGTCAATGTATGGTCTCTGTCTTAGTGCGTGTAGGTCAAGTATAGGTCAATGTATGTCAATGTATGGTCTCTGTCTTAGTGCGTGTAGGTCAAATATACATCAATGTGTGTCAATGTATGGTCTCTGTCTTAGTGCGTGTAGGTCAAATATACATCAATGTATGTCAATGTATGATCTCTGTCTTAGTGCGTGTAGGTCAAATATACATCAATGTATGTCAATGTATGGTCTCTGTCTTAGTGCGTGTAGGTCAAATATACATCAATGTACGTCAATGTATGTCAATGTATGGTCTCTGTCTTAGTGCGTTTAGGTCAAATATACGTCAATGTATGTCAATGTATGGTCTCTGTCTTAGTGCGTGTAGGTCAAATATACATCAATATACGTCAATGTATGTCAATGTATGGTCTCTGTCTTAGTGCGTGTAGGTCAAATATACATCAATGTATGTCAATGTATGTCAATGTAGGTCTCTGTCTTAGTGCGTGTAGGTCAAATATACATCAATATACGTCAATGTATGTCAATGTATGGTCTCTGTCTTAGTGCGTGTAGGTCAAATATACATATATTTATGTCAATGTATGTTCACTAACTGTCACAGCCCATGTACGAGAGAAAGTCAATAAGTAAGTCACAAATGGCTGTATAAAAATAATTAAATATGATAACAACTCGAAACCAGTTTATTTTTATACATACATTGTTCCTTTATTTCTCAACATAATTTCCACCAACATTGATGCACTTATTCCATCGTTTTATCAGTCCTCCCAAACCGGCTGCATAGAACTGCGTGCCCTATTTTATAAAGTACTTCATTGCACCGGTTTTTATCCCATTAAAAAAAAAAAAAAAAATAAAGTACGTTTTCACTTCACATTCAACTTCGGCGTCATTCGCGAAAGAGACTTTGCGGTGTCGAGGTGAAGTATAAACAGCAGGAGAGTGCCCGCTTATGGGCTTCATATATCGATATTCCCATGGACTGTTATTCCCTGCGTCCATCGTTTACGTGGTCGGCCTCTTCCTCTGCTTCCCTCTGACCTGTACATCATTGCTTGTTGTGGTATGCTGTTAGTTGGTAACCTACTTGCATGGCCAAACCATTTGACTTGCTGCCTTCTAATAAAATCTAGCTCAGCTATAACTCCCACTTTAGTCCTGATTTCTTCATTTCTGATCTTGTCATCAGTAATAAAGATTATAAGGTAATAATTGTACATTTGGCTGTTTAAATAATGTTTTTTTAGCATTTTGAAAAAGGCCTCCATTGAATTTATATTTATTTTTTAACATGATTGTTTCTTGGTCGATTCACTAACAGTAAGATACACTTATTGACAGCTATTGTAATACTAATAAAATTGTACTGATTGTGGGTTTAATCTGGAACGATTCAAATGAAACATTCAATATGTCCTCCGTTGTCCTCTTTTGTCTTATGTCCTCCTTTTGGTGCCCACATATCTGGCAACCTTACCCATGAGGTGAAACAGGCGATGCGGGCACATCAACCACACAGTTCGTTTCTTCTTCTTCTTCTTCTTCTTCTTCTTCTTCTTCTTCTTCTTCTTCTTCTTCTTCTTCTTCTTCTTCTTCTTCTTCTTCAGCATTCAGTACCATTGAGGTTCTTTGCTGCAGATACAAGCCGTCGCGATGAGGACAGGACAGTGCTATTGATCTGGCGCTAGTTTCCCCTTCACTCACTACAGTGTGTAGATGGGGTGTCCTAGGACACCATGGCAGCGACCACCACCCGTGCAACATACTGGTGGAGAAAGGCAGAACCAGGCAGCACAAGCTAAAGGTAAAGACGTTCCAGTATGACAGTACAGGGCAAGATGTGGTGAGTAAAATAAGACGTGACAAGCGCAGAACGTTTCAGGGCAGGAAAAAAAGCTGGGAGCAGCCACCGTGGTGGAGTTTCGAGGTGGAGAAGGCTTGGGTGGATAAGCGTAGTGCTGTAAGGAGATGACAAAATGCCAAGAAGAACAGAGCTGGTCATCCTAGTCCCTGCTTGCACTTAGAAAGAGAGATGCACACAAAAGTAAGCTACTTCAAAAAACTGGTCAAGGTGGTTAAAAGCGAAAAATGGGCAGAGGTGTGTCAAAGAGTAAGCACAGACAAGTCACTGAAATTGTTCTGGCGACTACATAAAAGCATGAGTGGTGTAGTCAAGAATAAGAGCATTTCTGACTTCCAAGGTGCTGACCTCATCTGGCAGAGGACTGACGAGGACAAGGGCAAAGCCCTCTTTGAACGCTACCTTGAGCAAAGCAACCAGACAGACATGGGAGGCCGAAATCTGGCCAAGGAGGTCACCTCAGACAGATGCAAGGCCCAGAACACTTCGGATGAAGACACAGTGACAGTGAACGAAATCAAGGCTGTGCTTCGACGATCAAAAAACAGTGCTCCAGGTCCTGATGGCATAAGATACGACGACATAAATAGGTGTACCGACAATGAGCTAGAGAAACTAGCAGACATGTACAACAACAGTATAGGGAGTGCTAGCATCAAGGAGGAATGGTTACACAGCTATCTGATTCCCTTGCCGAAGCCTGACAAAGACCACAAAAAAATTCAGGGATATCGAATTATAACCATGCAGAATACAATAGGCAAGCTGCTGGAAAATATCAAGCCAACTAGAGAGGCAAGGTGTTTTCCCACCCACCCTGGGTGGGTACCGTCCAACGAGAGAAACCTGGACCAATGCAGCAGTCTTTGCCCAGGATGTCTATGAAGGTTTCCACTCAGGCACTGAAACCGTTGCTGCAGCGATTGATCTTGAGGACGCATACAACAGAGTACCACTGGATTTTTTAATGTTTCAGCTTCTCGAACTAAACGTAAGTCCATTCCTCCTTAGTTGGATCGCTGCAGCCCTCTTCCAACGGAAAGTAGTTTTTAGATGTGGCAGTTGGACTTCGGAACCAACAACAATATATCCTGGCCTACCACAGGGATCACCATTATCTCCGGTACTGTTCAACGCCTACACAGTGAGAATCACCAGTGAGCAGATCACTGGACCTGGCAGGACATTGTCATATGCCGATGATGTTTTAGTGTATCGTCAGGGGTAGGATAGAGAGGAGGTTGCTGTGGAACTACAAACCGAACTCAATCGCATAAGTACTTGGTGTGATGAAGCTGGGGCAATGGTCAACCCAACAAAGGCAACAGTGACTTGGTTCTCGTTGAATAATCATATTGTCAACACTCCAACACCAACTGTAATGCTGTGTTCAGAGACGGTGGAAAGAACGCAGGCAATGAATTACCTGGGGATACGGTTTGATCGAAGCCTTGCTTACAATGTGCACATAGACCAGGTGATAACAAAGGCCAAGCGGGGTTTGGCAGCGATGCGGGTGATGGCGGCAGCAAACTGTGAGCAGCGCCATCTATGTCTTCTGTACGAGGGGCTGGTCATGTCTGTTTTGGAGTATGCAATGGCAATCCTGACTCTCAGCCATAAGCAGATAGAAAGGATGGAAAGGATACAGAATGAAGCTATGCGCATTATTCTTGGATGTACAAGAGATACAGCATGCAGGGCGATGCGCTACCTTCTTGGTTTTCCAACCATTGAAGAGAGAATACAAGGTTGCAGGGCACGCGCCTACCTCAGAATTAACGCAAACACACAACATCCACTGCATAGTGAAATTAGGAAGGTGAAGGGCAGCAGGTTAAAAAGAGGACGGTCGTGGATGGGTCAAGCCTAAGACATTCTTCAACAGGTGTGTTCACTTGAGGACTTAGAACCTGGCGAGGAGTGGGTGCAAGTGCCAACAGACTTCTGCACATCCTTTTCAGTTTGCATCCAACTAGACAGAAAATGCAGACAAGAAAATCCGGCTGCTGTTGAGGCTGAAGTACAAGCGTTGATTTTCGAGAATTCGCTAGACGGTGACGCGGTCATCTACACAGATGGGTCGGTCGTCCGACATGTGAGAAGCTCATGGGCCTTTACAGCTCGGGCCGGAGGGAGAATTGTGAAGGAGGACTCTGGTGCTTTCACTGAAACCACAAGTAGCCTGACCATGGAAGTCATGGCAGTAAGTAAAGCAATAACATGGCTCGAGACACAGACATTCACTAGGGCTTGTTTCCTTAGCGACTCAATTAACATGATCAAGAGGATAGAGGAGTGGTCGATCCGAAGAGAATGGTTGCTGCCTCTGGAGCGGTCTCGACTGGCAAAGATTAGTTTCATCTTCGTGCCAGGGCATGCGGGAGTACAAGGAAATGAGCGGGCTGACAAGCTCGCAGGTGAGGCTACTGTGGAGGGAGAACGCGCCATGGACCAGGCTGACATTCTGAATGATTTACGAGAAGTAAGACTTTTGCGAGAACCAAGTGATGACTGTGAATCTACAACAATGGCCAGACTGCGAGAACAGCAAATTAAAAGAGGGGTGGCCAAACAAGAACACTACGCAGGAAGCCAAAGAAGATTGATAAACCAACACAGGACTGGTGTCGTTAGCCGCTACACGCTGCGGGATTTGCTGAGGAGGGGATCCGAGCACTTATGGACTGAATGGTTCGATGTGCAATGAGGATGATCTGTCGACTAACTAACTAACTAACTAACTAACTAACTAGATACAAGCCGTCTCCATTCGTCTCTCTGGTTGACCTGCTCTTGCCAGTCGTTGATTCCAAGTGCTTGAAACAGTTCGTTTGGTCAAGAAAATATAGCACTAGCACAAACGCCTCAATATACCACATTAGCATGACGGCGGGTTCCAGTGACCCCCACCCGACTCAACCACCCGTGATATGTACACTAGACTGTGGTTGGAGGTAGTCTAGTTTCAACATCTACACGACCAACCACAAACCCCGCCAGTTAGCGCTTCCAAAATAACCCGGATAATCCCCGTCTCTTCAGTAACACTTCTGCGCCGTCGAAAGTAGGGCAAGCGAAAATGACATTCAGAACGAGTGGGCTGTGGCGCCAGTCAGTCGGCCTAACACCTGGGCAGCCGCTCTTAAGTTCTGCTCGCAAATAAATAAGCCAGCAGGCGTTCAGGTGTGGCCCTTAGCTTTCCGCGGAAAACTCGGGGCCACGGCTGATCGTTTCCATGTCGCTAGTGAGTGAGGACCCAACCACCCCCGCCCCTTTATCTGGTGGTCTTTACCAGGACTTAAGCAAATAGCATGTATCTGTGGCACGCTCCGCGGCGAAGAGGTTACAAGGAAGAGGAAGCATAACGTTCGAAACAGCGATTTGGCAGCAGACCGCGTTGCATTGGTATCGGTGTCGGTCGTTCAGAAACAATGGCAAACTACTGAAGGTAAACTTGCCACGAGATCACAGCGGCAAAAATGCTGGTCTTGGCAAGTTTTTTTTTAACGTTCAGTAGTTTGCCATTGATTTCTGAATGATCGGCTCCCATACCAACACGTTAAAACCAGCGCAACACGGTCTGCTGCCAAATCGGTCGCCGCTGTTTCGAACGCAGGTGCAACGCTATTGCCACGGAGACCGGCCTTATATGTTCGTTCCGCTAGTTCGACTCTCAGCGTAAAACTACAGCCTGGTGTATGTCTACCTAACATAAAACTACAACCTGGTGTATGTCCACCTAGCAGCCTGGTGTTCTTGACAGGGTCAAGACAGGACGAGAAGAACAAACGCATGAAAAAATGAAAGCAATGAAGAGAAAATGAGAATTAAAAAATGTTAATTGAAAGAAATGTTAGTTGAAGAAAATGTTTAATTGAAAAAAATGTTAATAGAGAAAATGTTCATACTCACCTCACAGTTGGGATCTGTAAGCTACTCAGAAAATCTCCGATCGGAGGCACTACCAGTAGTATTAATATTAGTAGTAGTAGTAGTAGTAGTAGTAGTAGTAGTAGTAGTAGTAGTAGTAGTAGTAGTAGTGGTAGTAGTAGTAGTAGTAGTAGTAGTAGTAGTAGTAGTAGTAGTAGTAGTAGTAGTAGTAGTAGTAGTAATAGTAGCAGCAGCAGCAACAGTAGTAGTAGTAGTAGTAGTGGTAAAAGTAGTAGTAGTAGTAGTAGTAGTAGTAGTAGTAGTAGTAGTAGTAGTAGTAGTAGTAGTAGTAGTAGTAGTAGTCGTGGTAGTGATAGTAGTAGTAGTAATAGTAGCAGCAGCAGCAACAGTAGTAGTAGTAGTAGTAGTAGTAGTAGTAGTAGTAGTAGTAGTAGTAGTCGTGGTAGTGATTGTAGTAGTAGTAATAGTAGCAGCAGTAGCAATGTTTATAGTAGTAGTAGTAGTAGTAGTAGTAGTAGTAGTAGTAGTAGTAGTAGTAGTAGTAGTAGTAGTAGTAGTAGTAGTAGTCGTGGTAGTGATTGTAGTAGTAGTAATAGTAGCAGCAGTAGCAATGTTTATAGTAGTAGTAGTAGTAGTAGTAGTAGTAGTAGTAGTAGTAGTAGTAGTAATAGTAGTAGTAGTAGTCGTAGTAGTAGTAGTAGTAGTAGTAGTAGTAGTAGTAATAGTAGTATTTGTAGTAGTAGTAGTAGCAGTTTAGTAGTAGTAGTAGTAGTAGTAGTAGTAGTAGTAGTAGTAGTAGTAGTAGTAGTAGTAGTGATAGTAGTAGTAGTAGTAGTAGTAGTAGTAGTAGTAGTAGTAGTAATAGTAGCAGCAGCAATGGTTGTAGTAGTAGTAGTAGTAGTAGTAGTAGTAGTAGTAGTAGTAGTAGTAGTAATAGTAGCAGCAGCAATGGTTGTAGTAGTAGTAGTAGTAGTAGTAGTAGTAGTAGTAGTAGTAGTAGTAGTAGTAGTAGTAGTAGTAGTAATAGTAGCAGCAGCAACAGTAGTAGTAGTAGTAGTAGTGGTAAAAGTAGTAGTAGTAGTAGTAGTAGTAGTAGTAGTAGTAGTAGTAGTAGTAGTAGTAGTAGTAGTAGTAGTAGCAGCAGCAATGGTTGTAGTAGTAGTAGTAGTAGTAGTAGTAGTAGTAGTAGTAGTAGTAGTAGTAGTAGTAGTAGTAGTAGTAGTAGTAGTAGTTGTGGTAGTGGTGGTAGTAGTAGTAGTAGTAGTAGTAGTAGTAGTAGTAGTAGTAGTTGTGGTAGTGGTGGTAGTAGTAGTAGTAGTAGTAGTAGTAGTAGTAGTAGTAGTAGTAGTAGTAGTAGTAGTAGTAGTAGTAGTAGTAGTAGTAGTAGTAGTAGGGAGGTTGCTGTTAAAATGATAATGTAGAAGATGTAGCAGACTATAACAAATATGTCATGCATTGATTTGACTCAGAACGGTGATGATAACAGCACGCACGGGGGACAGATAACAACACCCTGGATAGATAACAGGCCAGATTGAACACGACAATCAAATTTGACAAGTACACAGGATAAATCAAGGTTACAGGTGCAAATCAGGTTAATCAGATAAAGTTGGTAATCACTGGTAATTGATAACAAGACATGGGATTAACCAACAAATGATCAGATTAATAACAGCATACTGAGATAATTAGACCAGGTGTGTGTGTGTGTGTGTGTGTGTGTGTGTGTGTGTGTGTGCGCGCGTGCGACACACAGAAACACGGACTGCAAGCACAGACAGCAGGCGAGAAGCAATGACAGATGTGAAGTGACTGGTTTCCGGGATAATCGCCATATTCAGGCCGCCAATAGCTCCTAAATAATACATATAACAACTACCAAACAACTGCCTCGTAGTAGGTCGGAGGTGTTGCCCCCGTGGTCCCACTCTCATGTGGACAGGTGCCAGAAGTTTAGCGAGCGCAAATCTGGTGCCCGGGATCATCAATGCGGGCTCTGGCTGTCCATCTGCCCATGGCCCCGGCAACAAAGAACGGTTCACTGCTGCCAGTTGCCAGTTGATTCTCCAGGATCGTGAGAACAGGGCAATTGTAGATTTGTAAAAAAGGAACTATTTCCTTCAGGTTACCTAGCGAGATCCGAGTGGTACCCCAACAATACAAGAAACAACATTTGAAAGACCAGCTGGTAGCCCCGATGGCTCGACATATCGCCCTTGTCTTCGCTTCACACAACAGCCCGCCGGCAGCTGTCGGTTATTTCTAATCTGTCCGACCCACGTGCATTTTTTTTTTTATTCTGTCATTGTAATTTTAATTTGGTTTTCATGGCGCTTCGTGTGAGCTTCTGTTCGAGTCTTTGTGGATCTGCACGGCCGCCAGAATGGTTACATCCCAGGGATGACGAAAAAAACACAGCACCTGAAAGGGGCATCACAAATTATATGGCATCAAACACGGATCGTCTTGGAGAGATAGGGCCAACTGGCATGTTTGATAGCATGTACTAGTGTCCCGTGTTTTTTTAATCACGCGCTAGCACGTGCTGACATGTTTGCAATGTATACTTGGGAATGATGTTGCTTGCTTGTTGGTGTGTGCTGTGTGTTGTAGTGTGTTAGAGTGTGTTAGTTAGTTAGTTAGTCGACAGATCATCCTCATTGCACATCGAACCATTCAGTCCATAAGTGCTCGGATCCCCTCCTCAGCAAATCCCGCAGCGTGTAGCGGCTAACGACGCCAGTTCTGTGTTGGTTTATCAATCTTCTTTGGCTTCCTGCGTAGTGTTCTTGTTTGGCCACCCCTCTTATAATTTGCTGCTCTCGCAGTCTGGCCATTGTTGTAGATTCACAGTCATCACTTGGTTCTCGCAAAAGTCTTACTTCTCGTAAAGCATTCAGAATGTCAGCCTGGTCCATGGCGCCTTCGCCCTCCACAGTAGCCTCACCTGCGAGCTTGTCAGCCCGCTCATTTCCTTGTACTCCCGCATGCCCTGGCACGAAGATGAAACTAATCTTTGCCAGCCGAGACCGCTCCAGAGGCAGCAACCATTCTCTTCGCATCGACCCCTCCTCTATCCTCTTGAACATGTTCATTGAGTCGCTAAGGAAACAAGCCCTAGTGAATGTCTGTGTCTCGAGCCATGTTATTGCTTTACTTACTGCCATGACTTCCATGGTCAGGCTACTTGTGGTTTCAGTGAAAGCACCAGAGTCCTCCTTCACAATTCTCCCTCCGGCCCGAGCTGTAAAGGCCCATGAGCTTCTCACATGTCGGACGACCGACCCATCTGTGTAAATGACAGCATCACCGTCTAGTGAATTCTCGAAAATCAATGCTTGTACTTCAGCCTCCACAGCAGCCGGATTTTCTTGTCTGCATTTTCTATCTAGTTGGATGCAAACTGAAAAGGATGTGCAGAAGTCTGTTGGCATTTGCACCCACTCCTCGCCAGGTTCTAAGTCCTCAAGTGAACACACCTGTTGAAGAATGTCTTCGGCTTGACCCATCCACGACCGTCCTCTTTTTAACCTGCTGCCCTTCACCTTCCTAATTTCACTATGCAGTGGATGTTGTGTGTTTGCGTTAATTCTGAGGTAAGCGCGTGCCCTGCAACCTTGTATTCTCTCTTCAATGGTTGGAAAATCAAGAAGGTAGCGCATCGCCCTGCATGCTGTATCTCTTGTACATCCAAGAATAATACGCATAGCTTCATTCTATCCTTTCCACCCTTTCTATCTGCTTATGGCTGAGAGTCAGGATTGCCATTGCATACTCCAAAACAGACATGACCAGCCCCTCGTACAAAAGACATAGATGGCGCTGCTCACAGTTTGCTGCCGCCATCACCCGCATCGCTGCCAAACCCCGCTTGGCCTTTATTATCACCTGGTCTATGTGCACATTATAAGCAAGGCTTCGATCAGACCGTATCCCTAGGTAATTCATTGCCTGCGTTCTTTCCACCGTCTTTGAACACAGCATTACAGTTGGTGTTGGAGTGTTGACAATATGATTATTCAACGAGAACCAAGTCACTGTTGCCTTTGTTGGGTTGACCATTGCCCCAGCTTCATCACACCAAGTACTTATGCGATTGAGTTCGGTTTGTAGTTCCACAGCAACCTGCTCCCTATCCTTACCCTGACGATACACTAAAACATCATCGGCATACGACAATGTCCTGCCAGGTCCAGTGATCTGCTCACTGGTGATTCTCATTGTGTAGGCGTTGAACAGTACCGGAGATAATGGTGATCCCTGTGGTAGGCCAGGATATATTGTTGTTGGTTCCGAAGTCCAACAGCCACATCTAAAAACTACTTTCCGTTGGAAGAGGGCTGCAGCGATCCAACTAAGGAGGAATGGACTTACTTTTAGTTCAAGAAGCTGAAACATTAAAAAATCCAATGGTACTCTGTAGTATGCGTCCTCAAGATCAATCGCTGCAGCAACGGTTTCAGTGCCTGAGTGGAAACCTTCATAGACATCCTGGGCAAAGACTGCTGCATTGGTCCAGGTTTCTCTTTTTGGACGGTACCCACTCAGGGTAGGTGGAAAAACACCTTGCCTCTCTAGCTGGCTTGATATCTTCCTGGCAATGGTTAGAATGTGTTGTTGTATGTTGGGGTGTGTGTTGTAGTATTTTGGAGTGTGTTGTATGTTGGAGTGTGTCCGTGTGTTGTATATTGAAGTGAGTGTGTCCGCGTGTTGTACGTTGTCGCACGTTGTGTGTAGGAGTGAGTGTGTGATGTGTGTGTGTGTGTGTGTGTGTGTTGAAGTGGCTTGGTGTATGTTTGTGGATGTACGCGTCAGATCTACACAGATAGGTCCCCACAACGAGCCAGCTTTCTGGTCAGGCCTAGAATTACACACCAAACAGACACACCAAGCAGACATAGCAGCTAGAGATGGGGGGGGGGGGGGGTGTGAGGTGTTCGGTATGTGCATATTTTAAGCAACGACATAATGAGAAGGGGAATCAGTTCTCTTCACCTTCGATGTTCCTTCACCGACATTTTAGTAGATGATCCTGTATTCACGAGATTGGGTCGACCCCAACTGTACAGCTGGGAGAAATAAATTCTGTCACTACCGGGGTGTGAGCGTGCGTCGTGATATTTTAGTCAGCCAGCGGTCTACCCACTACACCACCAAGATACCTTGTAGCCCTCACACAAGCAGTGCCACTCACGTCGGCAGTCCCGTTTAGGGTTCACCTCCATGCAGGTCATTCTTCAGCCGGGTAAGGGGACTTCCATAAGGTCCTCCCTCAGCCGGGCACGGGGACGTCCATACATGTTCTCCTTCAGCTGGGCACGGGAGATCCATACAGGTTCTCCTTCAGCCGGATAAGGGGACTTCCATAAGGTCCTCCCTCAGTCGGGCACGGGAGATCCATACAGGTTCTCCGTCAGCTGGGCACGGGGATGTCCACTGATGTCTGTCCACAGTTTTGTCTCGTGTGCCGTCGATAATTCCTGTTGCCGACCCTCCTCCATGCCATCACGTCATACTGTCTAGCATCCTCTCTCATGGTCTCCCCCTGCCTCTCTTCCCCTCCAACCTTCCCGCTGTGACGACATTCTCCAGCTCTCCCCTTCTCGTGATCTGCCCCAAAAACGTGGACTGCCTTCTTCTGATGCGAGTTACCAGTTCTCTTTGTGAGTGAACTTCCTTCAAGATGTCTTCATTACTTTTTCCTATCCACCCACCTTGGTCCCACAATTCATCAATAACACTACACCTCTCAGCTTCACATGCTGCTTGCTTGTGTTCATTGGCTTGAGCTCCAACGCGAAGTCCTGTATGTCGGATGAATACATCCTGCTGTCCAACATCAGTGTGATGTCATACAGGACCTGAGTTTTGCGTGAGTATCCGTTGTCCCATGTCTGGCTTATTGGTGTGCAGACTGGTGGTTCCTCGCCGTACAGGCAGACACTCCGACTTCGGAGGAATCGGCGATCCTACTGACTTTAGCCAGGACCCCGAAGGGACCTGTTGCCCAGGAAGCTCGACGAGGACGCGTCAATAGGTCTTGGCCAGTATATAACCCGGCCCTGGTGCCTTGGAAACACCTCTGCGTCCCTCAGCTTCACATAACTCCTGACTTGTCGGATAATTGTCCATGATTCGCTTTTGTGCATCAGGATTGGTTCAATATAGCTCTTAAGAACTGTTGTCCAGTCTACAATAGAGGATAAATATTGCAAAGTAAAATTCTGTTACCTGAAGTCACTCTTTGAGCAGGTGTAAATAAGTTGACACAACAAGGGTATACAGGACAGTCGGGAAGTTGAGGGTGTGGACACTGGTTTGACAGGGGGACAAGATGGCGGGGGGTTTGACTGCAATACTAAAAACAATCAGTGGTCGAACTTATGCAGATCACCAAGAACGCCTGTTTGTGGAAGAACATGATCGCCTGCGACGCCTGAAATGGCATACGATGATGATGAGGCAATTGCTGAAGGCGAGTAACTTGTCAAGAGGGTAGAGCGTGGCTGTACTGTCCGCATGTGCAGAGTTCGAACCGACGTGGAGACAAGACTAGCGTGAAATGAGGGCAGGTGAACAGATACGGCTCACGAATACCCTATATCAGATACGTGGCTGGTACATCACGTCACAAACTAGGTCACAGATACGAGGTGAGGTAACAATCACCGGTGCTCGCTCGCCTTTCTCTCTCACAGTTGAGAACAACCCTGAGGGCACGTATACCGTAGCTTTTCTTGTGGTCAACTGAACAAAGGTTTGGTCCACTTGGTCGGTGAGACAGCCTGTCCAGAGTCAGACCCACATCACACGTCACTTCAGCTAGATTGTGTTTACAACAAATTCGTCATTTGCAGGACGTTGCAATCAACCCCAGTTTGGTTTTCTAAGCAGTATTTCTGTCACTAGTTTGCCATTGCTTTCTAAAGGGCCGACGCCTCATACCATTGAAATCAACGCAGCGTGATTTGCTTCCAAACGAAAGGTTTCGAACCTCCGACCCCTCCTCTGCTGTGTGTCCACCGTGACGAGGTAGAGGGGCTTGTGCGTCCCAATGACCCCAAGAGCTATGCCGACGGTAGCACAGCTACTGGTAGAGCCACCCATGTCGGACAGGTCAAGGGAGAGGGACCAGACGAAGAGACACACAAACCTGCTGCCTTGTAGGTAGACTGGGGACAGTCAAAGGCTAGGGAAAGCATCCCGAATAAATGCTTGTCGAAATCGGATGTACTGAGCCACAGGCTTGACAAAGCAGTGCAACGTAACTTAATTCATGATGTCACAAATCAAAATTAATCGATATGGT
Source organism: Cepaea hortensis (assembly GCA_963921405.1). Classification (NCBI taxonomy): domain Eukaryota; kingdom Metazoa; phylum Mollusca; class Gastropoda; order Stylommatophora; family Helicidae; genus Cepaea; species Cepaea hortensis. The sequence goes on from OY992893.1 coordinate 99,082,145, forward strand.
GCTAATCCCGTGAAGTCCCATCAGGCGGCGATAGTGCCGGGCCCCCTGCCTAGAGGGGGTCCACCCATGACTACTGGTGGTCACCTTCCCCTGTGCTGTGGAGTCAAGGCACAGAGGAGTAGGTTAAGAGCTATTGACCAAATACCCCGGACACTCAACATACTACAGTGGAATGCCGAAGGAGTTTACAAAAAGAAAGACTCCCTAACACAGCGTCTTCATAAAGATAGAATAGATGTGGCATGCATTCAAGAGACACACCTCAACGCCAATCACAAATTCTCAGTCAGAGGATATCAGGCCACACGTTTTGACCGCGAAGGACACAAAGGAGGAGTTCTAATACTTATACGAAATACAATACCTTGCAGCGAAGTATCTGTGATCTCTGACAACCAAACGGAAATTATAGGTGTTGATATAATGATAAAGGACGTGAAAATAAGAATCTACAATCTGTATAGCCCAGCAGATAAGGACCTTACACTCTCAAACATGAAAATAACTGACACAAATTGCATTGTTGTCGGAGACTTTAATAGCCGTTCAGAAAGATGGGTATACCCAGATACTGACAAAAGAGGAGATGAATTGGAGGACTGGGAAATAGACTCAAATCTCCATCTACTCAACAAAGCGGATGACACACCGAGCTTCTACTCTAGAAGATGGCTTACCACTTCTACTCCAGACTTAGCTTTCTGCACAGGAGACATCCTCCACAAAATCGATCGCCATGTGCTGGACCAATTAGCAGGTAGTGACCACAGACCAATCAAGCTTGTAATGAATATGGAGTATGTTCCACAGGAGCAAAAGCCCTTGCCCCGCTGGAATTACAAACGAGCAGATTGGGACAGATTTGCTATACTAACAGACAAATATTGTGAAAACATAAATACACGATATGGCAACATGAAGCAAATGGTGGAAAGTCTAAACAGAGCGATAATACAGGCAGCCACTGAGTCCATTCCTAGAGGAGCGAGGAAAAATTACAAACCATACTGGACTGAAGAACTACAAAGTTTGGAGGACAAAGTTGAAGATGCCAGGAAGACAGCAGAGAGAGAACAAACAATTGAAGCGAACATCTCTCTCAAAGCCATCTCAGCAAAATATAAAAGAACAGTAAATCAAACAACAAGAGATTGTTGGAGGGAAAAAACAGAAAACCTGAATTTTGACAGGGATGGAAACAAACTATGGAAACTAGTGAAAGCCATGAACAATGAAGGACCTAGAAACAAACAAATAACAATTAAACAAGGAAATGCCTTGCTTACAGGAAAAAAGGCTGCAAATGCACTAATGGAACACTATGCAAATGCAAACCACATTGATATTACAACCGAACAGAAGAAAGCAATCAAAGACAAACAGATACATCATAGAAATACAGAGACAGCAGCAGAATATATGATGGCAAATCTAACAATGGAAGAAATGGAACAGGCAATGAATACCCTAAAAAAGAAGAAATCACCAGGAAAGGATGGAATCACAAATGAAATGCTAATAGGACTAGGCACCAAGGAAAAGAAGAAACTACTAGCAGTCCTAAATAACAGCTGGAAGAGAGGAATAGTCCCACAGGCATGGAAGGAAGCTATACTAATACCAGTCCCAAAGAAAGGAAAAGACCTGGAAGAACCAAATGGCTATCGACCTATCAGTCTACTTAGCTGTGTAGGAAAATTAATGGAACGCATTATCAATGGCAGGCTAACATGGCATCTGGAAGAAAACAAACTCTTAACACCACACCAAGCAGGATTCAGAAAGTACAGATCCACTGAAGATCAAATAACCTATATAGCTCAGGAAATAGAGGATGCCTTCCAAGAGAAAAAGCACACACTAGCAGTCTGGATAGATTTAGAAAAAGCATTTGATAAAGTATGGAAGGAAGGACTGAAAGTAAAACTGCAAAACATGCATGTTTGTGGAAAAATGTATAAATGGATCAGCCACTACCTTGAGAACAGAACTGCCAGGACAAAAGTACAAGGACAAACAAGCAAAATGATGCTGTTGGAGCAAGGTGTCCCCCAAGGAGGAGTTCTTTCACCAACATTATTCCTAGCATATATAAATGACATCACGGAAAATTTTCCAGCCAGAGTACACACATCCTCCTTTGCAGATGACCTAGCCATATGGACATCTGAAGAATATATTAGTACAGAAAACAGCAGAATACAGCAAGCCTTATTAGCGCTAGAGGACTGGTCAAAATCATGGCTAGTGAAGATAAGTGAGGAGAAAACAACATGCACAGTATTCTCCCTCTCAAATAAAACTCAGCAACCTAAGCTGGTATTGAATGGAAAAATATTGCGCCATGAAGAAAATCCAAACTATCTAGGAGTCACCTTTGATCGTCGCCTGACATGGAAGACACAGGTTGAGAAAAATCGAACAAGAGCAAGGCAGAGAATGGCAATCATGAAAAAGCTTGCTGGTACAACATGGGGAGCAGATGAGAAAGTTCTCAAGAAGTTATATACTGGACGGGTGAGGCCATTACTGGAATATGGCATTGCAGCTTGGGCAACAGCAGCTAAGTCAAACTTTAACAAAATAAGTAGAGTCCAAAACCAAGGAATGCGAATCATAACTGGAAGCCTGAAGACAACGCCTATTAATGAACTAGAAAAGATCACTTGTTTACAACCAATGCAGGATAGAAGAGATAGCAGAGCCCAGCAACAAGCAGAAAAATTTAGAAGATTGACAGACCACCCTATGTACAACAGATTTAATGGTTTTGGAAAGGGAAGACTGAAGCGTAGCAACTTTGTAGAAACTGCAAAACGAAGGATTAGGGCAGATCCTATACTTAACATATCAACAGTCAAGCCCATTTACAATGCACACAAGTTCCCAGCTTGGAGACAGCAGCAACTGCCTGAGATGATAGAAAACATTCCTGGTATTGAGAAAAAGAACACTCAGCATGAAACCGAAAGAAGAGAAATAACCCTAAACTACATAAAAGAACATTACCCAAGCAGCAATTGGACCCATGCATATACAGATGGATCAGCCAAAAATACAATAGAGAATGGAGGAGGAGGAATTCTCCTAAATTTAAAAAATGGAGTGAAAAAAAAACACATTCAATGGCAACTGGAAAATTTTCAAGTAACTTCAAAGCGGAGGTAGAGGCTCTGAAAACTGCAGCAGAAATGCTCCTGATGGAGGAAAATAAAGAGAAGCAAATAGCTATCTTCACAGATGCAAAGTCAGCTGTCTCAATACTGAAGAGCAATAACAGCACAGAACTAGCTGACCTAAGAGCAACACTCCATGGTCTATGCCAGAAATCCAAAAAAGTTGTAATACAGTGGATCCCATCACATTGCAGTATACCTGGAAACGAAGAGGCTGACAGACTGGCAAAAGAGGGCGGACGACTACCACAGCCTGACATAGACATAACCTATAATGAGGCAAAGAGGTTGATAAAAAGCACTTATAGAACCAAATGGGAATCAGAGCATCCAGGCCATCAGAAGGATGATGCATATTACAAACTCGACCGAAGAGAACAAGTAGCAATCTTCAGACTCCGCACAGGACACAACAGGTTGAAATACCACTTGTTCAACAAACTAAAGATAGGAGATACAGATGAATGTAATTGTGGAACTGGTAAAATGACAGCTAAACATTTGCTGCAGGAGTGCCCAATATATGCAGAACAGAGAAAGATATTTTGGCCCACACCTGCTTCATTTGAGGACAAGCTCTATGGAGATATCAACAAGCTCAAGTTGACCGCATCTTACTTTAACTACATACAGGTTGACGTTTAAAGGTGCATGAAGACCCAGAGGCATGAAATAGAATATTGCTTGGATAGCAAATCCATTATGTGGAAAGTCCAAATCGAAAGCTCACTGTGTGGGCTTCATAAAAGGTGGAAAAGTGTCCTAATGGCACGAAATGGAATATTGCTTGGATAGCAAATCCATTACGTGGAAAGTCCGAATCAAAAGCCCATTGTGTGGGCTTCATAAAAGGTGGAAAAGTGTCCTAGTGGCATGAAATGGAATATTGCTTGGATAGCAAATCCATTACGTGGAAAGTCTGAATCAAAAGCCCACTGTGTGGACTTCATAAAAGGTGGAAAAGTGTCCTAGTGGCACGAAATGGAATATTGCTTGGATAGCAAATCCATTACATGGAAAGTCCGAATCGAAAGCTCACTGTGTGGATGTCATCTGCAGACTGCATACTTCTGGTTTCCGGAAGAACAGCCTATGGTGAACGGAAGGCCCAATATACGGAAGTGAGGCTAAGCAGCCATGTGCAGGCCGTGACGATTCCTTGGGAGAGCCCAGTACCAGGGCGCTATGTATAGGCTCTGCAAGTATGGAAGCCTCCTTGGATGGCGGGGAATGCCCATGGTCTGCCCCTGCCTTCCCTTGAGGGCTGACCAGGATCTTTGGCCCAGCTGGGATGGGGGATAACACCACAACAGTGAGAGTCAAACGTCCTAAGAAACCCCCGGGAAGGTTAACCCGGTCAACAAATGCCCGCAGAAGTCGGATGTGTCGGCCTAACGGCGCAAGAACGCAGCTCTGCTGTAAACAGGCACAACGCAATCACATCCGAAAAAAAAACTCCGGATGATCGCAGAAGAAGAAGAAGAAGAACCTCCGACCCGACCTATCGGGCAAGTGTGACACTGCGTTCACAATCCCCTAGTCACAGACTGCGGTTTCGAATCTCAGACCCGGTCTGTCGAGGACTTGAGACACTGCGTTCACACACACCCGAGCCACAGACGCAGCCGCATTATATATACATTACAAAACTATACGATAAAAAACGATATCTGTATAACATTATATACCAACCTGAATACGTAAATATGCGTTATATATTTAATATACCCAAGAGGGATACAAGTCATCAAACAGCTGTGCTGGTGTTGACAGCGATGTCCTGTAAATAGGATATGAAAAAAGGGGGGGGGGAATTAACGGGATGTTGAGGAAGAATAAGCAAGAAAGAATCAGGGAATACAGTAGCTAATAATGCCCAGGTGCGTGACGGCCAGGTTGTGTACAGGTGACAGATAGAGGACACGCTATTTAAACTCCTGGTTATAAAGTTAGGTCACCACTATTTATGGAACCCCCAGGCTACCCCCAAGCAGCGCGAGTCAGTCGGAGTGTCTGGTCTCAGAACCGGTCGGCATTCAAACAACAGTCGCCCCACTACAACCTGGCTGTGACGTCACAGTGTCGGCGCCAGCCTGTCTGGAGCTTGGGCAGGACAGGTCACCGCAGGCATACATTTATATCACGTGTCACAACCTGGATTGTTGGTCACACAAAGGACCACACAGGTGCGAGGTGTGTGTGCCCCAACCGTGAACAGAGCTCGACTGCCAAAGGACCTAGAATAAAGGCCTCTAAACAGCTGTACAGGTATTTCCCGTGAATAAAAAAAATGTTTGCACAAGGTCCGGAGTTTGTCGTTGATGCTGTTTGAGAGAGAATGAAAGCAGTGCAGATCGTGGGAAAGTGGGTTAGCCAGCCGTGGAGGGACGGGTCGTGTAGGAGGGGCTAGAGCAGTCTCATCTCTCACAGCCCTCACGCTTGGCCTGGTTGTGGGGCGGGGCCTGGCTGACAACACGTGACTCGTGCGGGAATGCCTGGAGTAAATATAATCGTCAGACAGCAACTGGGCTTGTAGTTCAGTCACAAGTGAATGTTGTGAGTCGCTGTGATAGTACGTTTTGTGGTTAATATTTGTTGTAGTCGTACCAACAGCTCCAGATCTTCGACCGTTGGCACGACCATATCTTGTGGATTGTACATGTTTCTCTAATGGCCGGAGCGTCACGTGAATAATATATGATTATAATAGTACCTTCATCTGTCTACTGTGTGAGTTCTCTTCAATTATTGCCCATCTTCGACTGGTCATTCCATTGCGGCAACGCTTGCCACAGATCAGTTTTAATCAACGCTAACAACAATCGTTGTATCGTCGTCATCAAGGCCAGCATGAAGGTGGTTGCTCCAACACGACACAGATCTACATCTAGCAGCATTTTAGCAGTCAGGAAGAAATCCAGTTGTCTGATCATGAAAACCAGAATTGACTTTCGTGGGGAAAAATTACCAGTCAGCGAGGAGATGAAGGTATGTGAACTAACTAAACTAGACTCGCATAGTAAACATAATTCATAATACAGTAACAAGGTATACTACTACTACTAGTTAGTATCATATAGTTAGTAACTATTACAGTAAACATAATATATTATAATACAGGGTATGGGTATAAGTAGTCATATACACCGGCTCTGTGGCTAAGGGCTTGCGAACGCGGTTTGTGAGCCCGTATACCCGGGTTCGAAACACAGCGGTGCTGGTTTTTTCGAAAAAGGTATAGGGGCCGGTCGTTCAGAAAGCAATGGCAAATTACTGAACGTAAAATTTGCCCAGGAATCACGAACAGCGAAAATGCTGGGGTTGACAGCTACGTCCTGTGAAGGACATGCAACTTAATTTCTTTTAAAGTCATATACATATACACATTTCACATTTACTTCAATTATTGGACAGCTGGGTAACTTGAGTCAGTACTGATATATATACACGGTTGTGTGTATATCCACCCACCATGTGCCATGCCGATAAGCGTGGGCGGTCATGTTTTGCCATCTCACTCGATCACCAGAGTCGTGGATCAGCTCCGTGTTTCTGTCTCGACCATGCCACGTGGCCAAGCCATCCAGGTGTTTATTTCTCGGTCTTCCCCTTGGTCTGTTCCCTTCGATCTTGCCAGTTGTCACCAATTTCTCCAATTCATTTCTTCTCATAACATGCCCAATAAATTTTGACTGTCCACGTCTAATGTCTCTAAACAATTTACGATCATTTGTTTCTTAAAGGACTTGTTCATTGGTTTTTCTGTCTGTCCATGGTATTCTTTGCATTTTCCTCAGAAACCACATTTCCACAGCCATCAGCTGTTTTTCAGCTTGGCTATTCATTGCCCACTATTCACATCCATATAAAAGTATAGGTTTTATGTAGCACTTCAACACTCTTTTTCTCGTATATTCTCGTATATATATATTGTAATGTTAGAAATCTATGGTGTAACATGAGTGTCAGTAACTGATAACCGATATATATTGACATTTTAATGTTAGAAATCTATGGTGTAACATGAGTGTCAGTACCGATATATATTGACATTTTAATGTTAGAAATCTATGGTGTAACATGAGTGTCAGTACCGATATATATTGACATTTTAATGTTAGAAATCTATGGTGTAACATGAGTGTCAGTACCGATATATATTGACATTTTAATGTTAGAAATCTATGGTGTAACATGAGTGTCAGTACCGATATATATTGACATTTTAATGTTAGAAATCTATGGTGTAACATGAGGGTTATTACGGAAAGACTAAGGTTACAGAAGTGTGTATGTTGTGATTGTAATGTAAGATATGTGTGGTGTCCCTCGAAAGTCAGCACTGGGATTAAAATGTACATATATGGGTAACAAGAGGATCAATACTGTGATTATCATGAATACATGTATGGTGTCACACAAAGGTCAACATATGTGTGCCAGTAATCAGCTGTTGTGGCTTAGGGGACAATGAGATGCAGTATCATAATTCCTGGTCACACAGTTGAGGGTTTAAAAACGAGCCATGGGTGATTTTGATGGCATGAGGTGTCAGCCATTCAGAAAGCAATGGCAAACTACATAGCTAGCATTGTCCAGTTAATCATAAGAACAGTAGATAAATGCTGGGGTTGATTGTAACGTCCTGTAAAGTAAAGGACTTGTAACTAACTTAAAAAAAGTATTTCATGTTGTTGAGTTTATTAGTGCTTGTGTAACAGTCTGTTCTGTAGGGTTGTTTGTCACGCTGGAATGTTGTGTATTTTTTTCTGTCCTTTGGTATGTTGTGTAGGGTTGTTTGTCACTTTGGTATGTTGTGTAGGGTTGTTTGTCACTTTGGTATGTTGTGTAGGGTTGTTTGTCACTTTGGTATGTTGTGTAGGGTTGTTCATCACTTTAGTATGTTGTGTAGGGTTGTTTGTCACTTTGGTATGTTCTGTAGAGTTGTCCGTCACTTTGGTATATTCTGTAGAGTTGTCTGTCACTTTGGTATGTTGTGTAGAAGTAAGTGAATTATAGGCAGGTATGTTATGTATTTCCATGCTGGTAGACACAATCACTAGTCTAGTCTATATCGTGTGCCACATGACAGTTCAATCATTTTCAATCCTGACAGGAATGTTTCCGACAGCTGCTGGACATGCTGCCAGAAGTTCCCCGCAATGAGGAGGGCAACATTGATGGCACAGTCCTCATTCAGAACGTTATAGACTATATTCTAGACCTGGAACTGCAGTTGGACAGTACCGTAGACAGCTCACCAACAAATTATTCTCCGTGGAAGCCTAAACTACCAACAGACAACTGCACGAGAGAGCCACTTTCAGAGAAGTCTATAGACAACACAGTCTCCACACAGGTATGTCGTTAGTATTATTTCACTATGTCACATGTCGCACATCTGAGGTCACATGTAGCTTCTTTGTCACATGTAGCACCTCTCCCATGTCACATATGTAGCATGATATCACATGTAGCACCTCATTCAATGTCTTTCACACATCTCCCAACAGGTGTGGTACTCATGTAGTCCTGCTTATGGTGTCTTTCATGTGAGTCGTCTATCTCTGTTAGTCTGTGTTGTATGACAGCCTTTATCATAGTGACAGTGTTTATAATCATGGCAGTATTTATCATAATCAGTGTTTGTAATCATGACAGTCTATATTGTCTGACAGCCTTTATCATAGTGACAGTTAATATCATCTGACAGTGGTTGATTACTGTATTCACAATGCTTGTCAGTATGAAGATAGGCAAGGTCCCACCCACCGGTTTACTTCCCTCTGTGATGATCTTGTCTTGACTTTGTTTTTTTACTGGTCCAAAATATTTCATTATCCTCGTTTGTTGGTCTTCAAGTCCAGTAAAGCTACCATAAAGATTCATAATGAAGTAGGTCAATATCAGCCTATTAAGAGAGGTGTGCGACAGGAATGTTTTTATCCAGATCTTTTTTCCCTGTACAGTGAATATATTTTCAGAAATGTAGAGGATATGAAAGGAATTACCAGTGGGGGACATAACTTCAATAACATTAGATTAGCAAGTGATATAGTACTGATTGCAGACAATGGGAAGGATCTGCATCATTTAGTTGATGCAGTTGTTGCACACAGTGAACAACGAGGGTTAGAATTAAATTGTAAGAAGACACAGATTATGGTCGTCACAAGGAAGAAGGAAATACCACAATGTAATATATAAGTAAATGAAAATATTCTTAAAAAAGTGAATCAGTACAATTATCTCGGAACAGTCATAACATCTGATGGGAGATGTCTTAAAGAAATTACAAGAATCAACATGATGAAGGTAACTGTTTGCAAGATGGAAAAATATACTGACCAATAAAAAAGATGTCATTTGCAATGAGAAAAAGTGTTGAGGTACTACATAGAACCGGTACTTTTGTATGAATGTGGAACTTGGACAGTGAGCAGACAAGCTGAAAAACATCTGATGGCTGCAGAAATGTGGTTTCTGAGGAAAATGCAAAGACTACCATGACAGACAGAAAAACCAATGACCAAGTCCTACAAGAAACACATTAAAATCATACTGTGATTAGAGAAATTAGATGTAGACAGTCAACATTTTTTGGACATGTTATGTAGAGAAATGAATTGGAGAACTTGGTGATAACTGGCAAGATTAAGGGAAGAGAACAAGGGGAAGGCAGAGAAGTAAATACCTGGATGGTTTGCTCATGTTGTATGGTCAAGACAAGAACATGAAGCTGATCCACGACTCTGGTGATCACGTGAGATGGTGAAACATGACCGGCCACGCTAATCGGCATGCCACACGATGATATATATGGGTGGGTGGTATGGAGGGAGGGAGATGGATGGGGATCTAGCCATTTGAATGGATGAATATAGATATGATAATTGTGATTACTGCATAGGTTAATGCTGATTTTATAGAAATATAATGTTTGCAGGTAAGAATGACGATTGTTTGTTGCCTGAAGCAAACATAGTGAATTAACTTGTCTTTATCTGACAGGTTCCTGTCCGTCGGTTGTCATTCTCAGATGATTCAGTATTAAAAAGAGTGGATTGTGATATTCGACCACCTTCGCAATAAATAAATATATTCTTCAAGGTAAGGATCTTTTATTTAAACTGTGAGATATTACTTGATCTGTGTGACTTCTTACTTGATGTGTCATATTACTATATCTGTGTGATATTACTATATGTGTGATATTACTATATGTGTGATATTACTTTATCTGTGTGATATTACAATATCTGTGTGATATTACATTACCACTGTCTTAGTTGCTTCAGTGGTTCTGCAACAAATATTTGTGTATACAAGTCTAAACTGGCACAGACAAGAATGCCCCTCGGGACATGGAAGTCAACTTGTTTCATGGCATACTGAGTGAGGAGGTGGCCAGTGGTTTTTCTCCACATACTCATCAGCATTGAACATCTTTCACGTGAGCAAACCAAAGAAGCAACTTAATTTTCATAGGGCTAAGAATTGGGCACGCAGGCCTGTCTAACATTCCCCACTTCACAGCTACATAAAGTGGATGGCTGACCGGGCGGGGGCTTGCCTAAGGGTCAGCAATGAAGTGGGCCCCTCAAACATTGGACAATAACAATATTCCAAATGTTCTCCTGTAGTGAACTTGAATGACGATGACTCAAACACATTTTTATGATTGATTGTCTGGCTTATTTCACATATTGTCTGGCTTATTTCACATCTTCTCAGGTGCATTCTGCAGAAGTCATACCACATTAACTCAAGTTTGTAGCATGTTCTTTAGACGACGTGGCAGTCAACACCAGCATTTTAACCTGTTTGTGATTTCTCTGCAAGTTTATGTTCAGTAGTTTGCCACTGCTTTTTGAATGACCAAAGCTCATACCATTTCATGACCACCAGTGCAATGTGGTCTGCTGCCTAATCGCCTGCAGCTGTGTTTCCATTGCGTGATTTCGAATTGCCCATTGGCCAGATAAAAGCAGCAAGATAAATCCAAGTGAAATATTCATTCACTCAGTAGCATATCCTTTGCAGAATCTCGCTCCCATAACAACCTTTGGAAAATTTCTTGATCATAAGCAAGATGTTCCTGTCCAATACCCATCCGCCACATCCTGCACCCATCTTCTCTTTGGCCGTCCTCTTCCTCTCTTCCCAGGCATTATACCCATCCATAATCGCTTTTCTCCAAACTGTCCTGATGTTTCAAGTGACAAAAATATTTCTATTTACTTTCTTTTATCGTTTTGCCAACCTTCTTCAATATTCAGCTCTTAATTGTATGGATGCATTTGTCCTTTTCTTTATCCAAGATATTCTTAGAATTCGTCTATAACATTTATATTCGAAGGCATTTATGAGCTGAAACACGTACATTCCCACGGTAATTTAAATTGTATACATGTATAGACAAGCCAGCTTTGTGCAAACACAAAAACGTGAAAATGACCGTTTTAGACAATTTAAATGTCAGTGGGAATTTATGTTCTATATTATTATTTCAGCTTCAAGGATTGATGTTATTGCTTTAGTTTGTTGTATAAATTCTGTAGAATGCTCCTGACCAGATGCAACCAAATATGCCAGGCAATAAACCGCGCATTGTTTGTGTCTTCGGTATCCAAATTAAGCATGTTCAAATGTTAATGACCTTTTAGTCCCAGCAGCCAGTATATTTAGAGCCAGCCCGCCAGACAACACTGCTTGTTCAGATTAACTGGCCATGTGAGGTATTGCTCCAGACCTGGCCTGCCCCCCACAGCTAGCGTATTTACAACCTGGTTAGTCGGGTTCCCCCTCTCTCCCGGGACCCCCACCCTTCTGCCAGGTGCACTAACTGTTGCTGAACTCCCGGCCCAGACCAGACAGACTGGCGCCTTCACATGACTGCGGCACACAGGTGTGCGCCCTGGTGTCTCCCTCTCGTCTCTATTCCCCCCACCGCCCTCCACTTTCCTGGCTGAGATTGTGTTAAGTGACGGTATGAGCCGGGCTGTCTGTAGCGGTAGAGAACGTCTTGCCAGCCAGTCACGCATGTGTGTGTACTCAGCGAGCTGTACATTTTATGTACACATTGCAGACGTTATATTAACCAGGCTGGAGGGCGGGTGTTTGTTCAAGACATTTAGCGGTCCCGATAGTACCACAGTTTTCTTTTGTGATCAGACAACCCGGCGAGGCGGCGAACTGGCTAGCTGGTGTTGTAAAGCCGTATTCTAGAATAAGTGGAGCATTGACACCCCTGCGATAGGTTCAGCTGAGGGATTCGTCTCCACTGACCATGTTCACCAGTGGTTGGTTCATTCTGTTCTCTTTGTGCTATCATACCAGCATATTCCTGGTCTGTTTATTCTTTCTCCTTACTCTCCTCTCCCGTTCTTTACTCCTCCCTCCTCTTTACCCCTTCCCTCTCTCCCTCCCCGTGTGTGTGTGTGTGTTCCTTGGATAAAGAATAATACCAACTGCCAGCAGATAAAGGGCGTCTGTCCAAGTGATGCAGTCATCCATTTTGAAAAAAAGTTTGTAACTGCCATAACTGAAACCTGTTTGGTGGCTGTGGGTTGTAACTGTCATAACTGTAACCTGTCTGGTGGCTGCGGGTTGTAACTGTCACAACTGTAACCTGTTTGGTGGCTGTGGTTGTAACTGTCATAACTGTAACCTGTCTGGTGGCTGCAGGTTGTAACTGTCACAGCTGTAACCTGTCTGGTGACTGTGGGTTGTAACTGCCACATCTTTAACCTGTCTGGTGACTGTGGGTTGTAACTGCCACAGCTTTAACCTTCCTAGTTGCTGTGGGTTGTAACTGTCACAGCTGTAACCTGTCTGGTGGCTGTGGGTTGTAACTGCCACAGCTGTAACCTGTCTGGTGACTGTGGGTTGTAACTGCCACAGCTGTAACCTGTCTGGTGACTGTGGGTTGTAACTGCCACAGCTGTAACCTTCCTAGTTGCTGTGGGTTGTAACTGCCACAGCTGTAACCTGTATGGTGGCTGTGGGTTGTAACTGCCACAGCTGTAACCTTCCTAGTGGCTGTGGGTTGGAACTGTCACAGCTGTAACCTGTCTGGTGACTGTGGGTTGTAACTGCCACAGCTGTAACCTTCCTAGTTGCTGTGGGTTGTAACTGCCACAGCTGTAACCTGTCTGGTGGCTGTGGGTTGTAACTGCCACAGCTGTAACCTTCCTAGTTGCTGTGGGTTGTAACTGCCACAGCTGTAACCTGTCTGGTGGCTGTGGGTTGTAACTGCCACAGCTGTAACCTTCCTAGTTGCTGTGGGTTGTAACTGCCACAGCTGTAACCTGTCTGGTGGCTGTGGGTTGTAACTGCCACAGCTGAAACCTGTCTGGTGGCTGTGGGTTGTAACTGCCACAGCTGTAACCTTCCTAATTGCTGTGGGTTGTAACTGCCACAGCTGTAACCTGTCTGGTGGCTGTGGGTTGTAACTGCCACAGCTGTAACCTTCCTAGTTGCTGTGGGTTGTAACTGCCACAGCTGTAACCTGTCTGGTGGCTGTGGGTTGTAACTGCCACAGCTGTAATCTTCCTAGTTGCTGTGGGTTGTAACTGCCACAGCTGTAACCTGTCTGGTGGCTGTGGGTTGTAACTGCCACAGCTGTAACCTTCCTAGTTGCTGTGGGTTGTAACTGCCACAGCTGTAACCTGTCTGGTGGCTGTGGGTTGTAACTGCCACAGCTGTAATCTTCCTAGTTGCTGTGGGTTGTAACTGCCACAGCTGTAACCTGTCTGGTGGCTGTGGGTTGTAACTGCCACAGCTGTAATCTTCCTAGTTGCTGTGGGTTGTAACTGCTACAGCTGTAACCTGTCTGGTGGCTGTGGGTTGTAACTGCCACAGCTGAAACCTGTCTGGTGGCTGTGGGTTGTAACTGCCACAGCTGTAACCTTCCTAATTGCTGTGGGTTGTAACTGCCACAGCTGTAACCTGTCTGGTGGCTGTGGGTTGTAACTGCCACAGCTGTAACCTTCCTAGTTGCTGTGGGTTGTAACTGCCACAGCTGTAACCTGTCTGGTGGCTGTGGGTTGTAACTGCCACAGCTGTAATCTTCCTAGTTGCTGTGGGTTGTAACTGCCACAGCTGTAACCTGTCTGGTGGCTGTGGGTTGTAACTGCCACAGCTGTAACCTTCCTAGTTGCTGTGGGTTGTAACTGCCACAGCTGTAACCTGTCTGGTGGCTGTGGGTTGTAACTGCCACAGCTGTAATCTTCCTAGTTGCTGTGGGTTGTAACTGCCACAGCTGTAACCTGTCTGGTGGCTGTGGGTTGTAACTGCCACAGCTGTAATCTTCCTAGTTGCTGTGGGTTGTAACTGCCACAGCTGTAACCTGTCTGGTGGCTGTGGGTTGTAACTGCCACAGCTGTAACCTTCCTAGTTGCTGTGGGTTGTAACTGCTACAGCTGTCACCTACCGACGTGTGTTTCTGTTTGTGTGTACCAGTATAGTGTTTACATACTGATTGTATGCTTGGGTATATACTAGCTATGGCTCTGTTTGTATATTAGCTGTTCTGTTTGTGTGCTAGTTGCATGTATCTGTTGCCTGACACATCTCTGGTGCCAGCTGTTCAGTCACATCAACCAGGTGGTTACGCCAGGTGCTGCTCACTGGGCATCTGTCAGGATGTCATAGATTCCAGGCGGTGGCATTCTGGAGTGTGCTGCCCATTTCTGCTCCATTTGTATTAAAGTTTTCTAGTTATGACGATTTCTCCTGATCATGTGTCATCTGTGTCATCATGTCATCTGTGTCATCTGTGTCATCATGTCAAGTGGAATGTTGTTTTCTGCTCTACAGAACAAGCGGCTGTGATTTTTACTTATAAACTACTGACATGAAGTCTTGCCTAGTCCAGCTTGTGTCATTTGAAAGACCTGGATGTCAACTGTGAGACCTGGATGTCATCTGTGAGACCTGGATGTCATCTGTGAGACCCATGTGTCGCCTGTGAGACCTGGATGTCGCCTGTGAGACCTGGATATCATCTGTGAGACCCACGTGTCATCTGTGAGACCCATGTGTCATCTGTGAGACCCATGTGTCATCTGTGAGACCTGGATGTCATCCGTGAGACCCACGTGTCATCTGTGAGACCAATGTGTCATCTGTGAGACCAATGTGTCATCTGTGAGACCTGGATGTCATCTGAGACCCATGTGTCATCTGTGAGACCCATGTGTCATCTGTGAGACCCAAGTATTGGATCCCATCCTAATCAATAGACAAGCCCAATATGTGCACGCTAGATCTGTCATTGTTGGTGGTGGATCTGCTGGTTAACATGGCAGAGATCCACTGGTTGTTGTGGCAGAGATCCACTGGTTGTCATGGCAGAGATCCACTGGTTGTTGTGGCAGAGATCCACTGGTTCATGAGACCCAGATCAAGTGACTATCAAGACAAGTGTGGACGCAGTTCACTTCAGACATGGCCACAGTTAATTCTTCTCCCTTTTCAGCATGCACAAACTGCATGCACACATGCATAAACACTCACAAACTCACGCACTCACAAACTCACTTACTCACATGCACACACACACTCACATGCACACACACACACTCACACTGGACAGACATTCCTCACCAGGAAGTGGTCTTTTCTATGGCCCTTTTATTTTGTAATTATTTCCAAGATCAAAATGTACAGCTGATATATATCTGTATTCGTGTGTGTTGGTGTGTGCGTGCGTGCGTGCCCAATGTGTGATCTGATGGTTATATTCAGGTCTGTGGATAAATGTAGCCAGACTTTTATGCTCAGATGTGTGAGTTAGACATGTTTGATGTATGATGATTTGTTAGATATGTTTGATGTGTAATAGACATGTTTGATGTGTATTGTGATATGTTAGACGTGTTTGATTGTTAGACATGTTTGATGTGTTGTGATGTGTATTAATGTTTGATGTTTTGTGATGTGTTAGACTTGTGTGATGTGTAGTAGACATGTTTGATGTATTGTGATGTGTTTGGTGTATAATAGACATGTTTGATGTGTTGTGATGTGTTATACATATGTGTAATGCTTTGGGCAGGCAGATATGTTCTATGTAAATTGATGATCATTATGAGACACTGATACGTGACGCTGTTCACTTTATTCACCTGACCTCACTGGTCACATGATCAGATAACACTGGTTCCCTGGATGTTGTGTAACCGCTGGACTGTTCTAGGATGTTCTGCTCGATTCACCTCTGTTCTATACGTGTGATGTTCTGTTCTATTCACCTCTGTTCTAGATGTGTGATGTTCTGCTCGATTCACCTCTGTTCTATACGTGTGATGTTCTGTTCCATTCACCTCTGTTCTAGACATGTGATGTTCTGTTCTATTCACCTCTGTTCTAGACATGTGATGTTCTGTTTGTGTGGAATAGTTGCGACCTGCCTGTCTATGTTGTTTGCTAACATACTGAATGATTGAGTCAGTCAGTGGACGCGTGCTGTCAGAGAGCCTGTCTGTGGATGCGCAGTGGATATCCTGACATCCACATTGTGTACTTAAAACTTACGAGATGATGATTTCATGTATTATTATTTATGAGATGGTATACAAATAAAATATCAAATCTCTTCAACTAATTCAGCCTGGAGTCCTCCTTGTAATCATGTTATTGTCTGTATGTTTCTAGTTTCATCCAGTGTCTATGTTGTTTTACAATTTCTTATGTAATCAACGTCTCTATATATGTTGTTATAACACTTTACGTAGTCCATGTGTCTGTATTGTTATACTGTCCTATGTAATCATCATGTTTATATGTTGTTTTATGTTCTTACCTGTATATGTTGCTACAACACTTAGTTCGAGCTCTCTTTGCTTGCTTCTTGTAGTCAATCGATGAGGTGTCTCTTGTCGCAGTCCAACAGTAATCAGCAAGCGTTGAAGAGCTCCAATTTCTTTAATACCTTGTCTCCATAGCAGCAATGTCCTGGTGAAATGGTCCACCATGCTCATCACCGACAGCTCCACAGTTTGACGTAAAAAAGTCCAGATGAGAATCGAGAAATTGAATTTTCAAAGAGACGTTTCTGTCAAGACTCTTATACTTCAAAAGGAGATTTCCTACAATTTCATTGTCATTATTAGATCTGATGTTTCCAAGAAAATTGTCCACCACTGACTTAAGTGCTACCTATGCTTCTTTTTCTTCCCATGCAACACGCAAAGAAACTCGTCATCACGAAGAAATGTGAGGACAAACAAATACTCCCTCTCTCATATTAGCTTCACTCAGTCTTGGACACTTCCTGATGAGATATTTTAGAGCCTCATCTGTTGTCTCCATTGCTTTGACAGTTTTTCATGAGACCCAACACAATGTGCAAGAGCAACAACAAAATCTTTCTGATGTCCACAACAGTTGCGTCACAGATCAAATAATACCCACCGGATATATATCCTTTATTCACGATCAATAATTTTGAAAACTCTCTGTTGCATCGTTATGAAGTTTGTCCTGCCGTCTTATATTTACTCCCACCCAAGGAATATGTCTTTGATAGGTCCAAAAGCAACTTAAGTCATGGAAAGGGGTGAGATTTCTTTGATGTTTTGGTGAAAAATTAGTGATTTCTGGCTAACAAACTTGTTTTACAGTAATGATTGCCCCGCCAATTCAGATGACGACACAAGGCGTATCTGGATTCGTATGGGAGTGGGTGCAATATCTACTCTGCTGCGACGGAACATAATTACCTGTTTTGCACACCGAATATAGCTGTGAATGTCTCTGTAGTGGGCTTCCTTCATAACGGTCAAGATCTTGGTCTTCTTTTCATTGAAGTTTATAGAATTACTAGCTGACCCGGCCCGGCTTCGCCCAGTCCTTGGTGGGGAGCATCTCATTTAATTCATATAAGTAGTCATATAAGTTCCCGTTCCCGTTACCGACTGTCTGTCTGTCTGTCTGTCTGTCTGTCTGTCTGTCTGTCTGTCTGTCTGACCCGGCCCGGCATTGCCCAGCTCCTGGTGTGGAGCATCTCATTTAATTCATATAAGTAGTCATATAAGTTCCCGTTCCCGACTCTCTGTCTACATATATCTTATATATATATAATAGACGGATAGGTAGACAGACAGACAGACAGACAGACAGACAAACAGACAGAAAGACAGACATATATGTGTGGTTTCTGAATGATGTTATTTGTCAACGGATCAATGTACAACGTTAAGGAATGCAGAGGATGATCCAGACTTCAGTCCTTCACATGCTACCCTCATTCACGCTTTTAGCCTACAAATCAAACCTACACAATTGGGTGGACTGTTAGGCCACGGAGTGTGAACTCGCCTGTGTCCGTAGTGTCGATGTGTGTAGGTGTAAGCAACATGTCCCCAACGCCCTCGCATGCTCTAATGTCAAATCATTTGAGTATTACCTGTTAGAAAGTATCAGAAATGCTCTGAGTTCACCGAAGGCTGGAGCTCGAATGCCCACAAACTACCGTTAGGTAGTTATGCCACGTACTGTATGACATGGCATTTGTTTATTCTCGGTGCTCCATTGTGCAGCGAAAAGGTGGGGAGAATCTCATTTAATTCATATTTTCTTGGCCCTTATAAAAGGCCAGATAAAAATTATTACATGTACAAATAAATTTACGGTAGATAACTTCTTCACTTAAGCACCAAAAGATGAGTCATATAAGTTCTCGTTCCCGTTACCGACTATCTATCTGTCTGTCTGCTTGTCTGACTGTCTGTCTGTCTGTCTGTCAAATAGACCCATCCCTCTGTCTCTCCCTCGTCTATCCCTCCCTCCCTCCCTGTCTATCTGTCTGCCTACCCGTCCCTCCGTCTCTCCCTCCGTCTCTCCATCCCTCCATCCCTCCCTCCCTCCCTCCCTGTCTGTCTGTCTGTTTGTCTATCTATCTATCTCTGTCTGTCTGTCTGTCTGTCTAATAGACCCATCCCTCCGTCTATCCCTCCCTTCCTCCCTGTCTTTTTGTCTATCTATCTATCTATCTATCTATCTATCTATCTATCTATCTATCTATCTATCGATCTATCGATCTATCGATCTATCTATCTATCTATCTATCTATCTATCTATCTATCTGTCTGTCTGTCTGTCTGTCTGTCTGTCTGTCTGTCTGTCTGTCTGTCTGTCTGTCTGTCTGTCTGTCTGTCTGTCTGTCTGTCTGTCTGTCTGTCTGTCTGTCTGTCTGTCTGTCTGTCTGTCTGTCTGTCTGTCTGTCTGTCTGTCTGTCTGTCTGTCTGTCTGTCTGTCTGTCTGTCTGTCTGTCTGTCTGTCTGTCTGTCTGTCTGTCTGTCTGTCTGTCTGTCTGTCTGTCTGTCTGTCTGTCTGTCTGTCTGTCTGTCTGTCTGTCTGTCTGTCTGTCTGTCTGTCTGTCTGTCTGTCTGCCTGACCCGGCCCGGGTTCGCCCAGTCCCTGGTGTGGAGCATCTCATTTAATTCTGAGTAGGTAAGAATCCGCTCTGCCTTCAAAATGTTGACGTGAAGATTTTCTTCCTGCAGCTGCTTCTGTATTTGTTGATCAGTAAGCTTCATTTTTAGCCACTTGACCACCCATCTGACTGTGTTTGAATCAGTGTTTCTGATTCTGGTGTCTTGGTCCTCCTTCCTCTCACAAGTTTTTGTGTTCGTCTGTGGGTAGTCGTCGCTCTTCTTATTGGTAGTTTCATTGACTGTAGGTTCAGATACTTTATTACAGCTTGCATGCAGACTCTCCAAAGGCAGGTTCGTCTTCTTGATAGTCTGGTCGGTTTTATCACTATGCATCTTGGAAGCTGCTTGTTTCTTTGTGCTATTACGACGTGCCATTTTCCCCCCGTATCAGACTGCTTGAAATGTGTAAGGCGTCTTGGCTTGATAGCGCTGAGAAGTGCTGTCAAGCGAATCGTGTCGATATGATGGCGGAAAACACTAAAGATGCGATGATATTGTTCAACATCTTTTAGATAACTTCTTAAGTATAGAAAGATGAGTTACAATGTTATGCATTATGCATTATTTTTATGTAAACTTTGAAAATGTCTAAAAGATTGTATCATTATTTATTATAACTCATATGCCGGTACATAACTATAGACAAAGAGTTTATAAATCATTGAAAACGATACAACAATATGACTATAAGTTATACAACAATGTTATTAAAAGTTATGCCCCTTGAAATAACTTTTTCTAGAGTTAAGTCCCTTAGCTAATGTGTAGTCACGTCATTTTCTTCCCTTTCCCTAGCGTTTTGGTTCGGGGATTCTTTCATCATCATCATCATATATTTACGTACGTATTTTGGGAGGGGGAGGAGGGAGGAGGAGGAAGAAGGAAAAAAAACTATGACAGTTGACAGCTCTGGAATGAAAGTAAGGCGTGTAGAAAATTTCATCTCAATCGGATGGGCCGTTAGCGAAAAAATAAAGGACATACATATTTACATACATACATATTTACATACATACACTTTGATTTATATATATAGATTCGTATGTTCGTGTGTTGTCCCCTCATTTGACGTGTTTCTTCTCACGTTTCTGGTTATGCCACAATACGTCAGTTCCCACCACAATATTACTCTTCGGTTGGTATTCATTACGTCTAGAGCTTTTTTTTTTTTCAATGCCAGTTGTTTGTCACTGTTGAAGGCTAACTGAATTGAAAATGCATCACTGTGGAATACAAACTGTTGCTATTGACAAGTTGTATTGTTTGTGCCGATGCTGTCATGTTAAGGGCCTGCAATTCTTCTTCTGAATAGTTGGAGCAAAAATATCCAAGTAGATATGCATGCGGATTAATGTCTGCGATCTGCCCAGACCTTAATCTGTGTCGGACGATTCCAGTAGGTTGATGACTGCTCTCGGTTGCGTAAAATTCAATCCATCCTTTCTCCAATAGTCATCCACCTCTTTCAACACATGGTCCTCACATTTTTTTCCAGTAACTTTTATCAATATTTAATAGCGCGGACTGGGTTAGTATTTTGACGTCAGACAATTTGAATTTAGTATTGGCAGCTGCCACCTGTCCTGTAATTTTAGCCCACACAAGTTCTATAGGGTTAAAATGAGAATGGTACGGCGGAAGTCTCAAGCACCCATGACGATGCTTTTCTATCAACTTGTCGATTTGATATTTCTTGCTTTTTGTCGTCTGTTTTACAAGGGACAACAATTCTAGCTAGAAATACGTTTCTGGAAATGGTATGTTTTCCATTCAGAGCCATATCTTTATTGCTCCCTTTGTGCTCGATGCTATAGGTATTTCGTCTTCTTGGGCAACAACATTGATATCATGCATTGTCCATAATTGGACACGACGGTCTATCTAGGGATGGAAGCACTGTATTCTTGAGCCAATCTCTAAATACATTACCATTCATCTTATTATGATAATCCCTATTGTCTGTATGCTTTGATACAAACACGAGTCCAGCACTCTGTAGTAAGCCATTATGCGTATTACCACCATGG
The DNA here is from genome assembly GCA_963921405.1 of Cepaea hortensis. NCBI lineage: Eukaryota > Metazoa > Mollusca > Gastropoda > Stylommatophora > Helicidae > Cepaea > Cepaea hortensis. Next base: position 99,103,790 of record OY992893.1, read on the forward strand.
GCCATGACCAAATGCTGTCCTATACTACTGGGCACATATCGCTTTATCTTTCCATCCACTGATTGCCATTCCTTATCACTTGTGTGGTGCGCATTGATCCACGTTTCATCCAAATACACTATGCCATAATTTTCTTTGCGCATTTCCATTATTTCACGTAGGTATATGCTTCTTATGGCTCCTAAATGCAGTTGCTCGCAAAGAATATTTCTACCTCCCTTGTACTTTCTAAAAGTGAAGCGTAATATCCTTATAATTTTCCACAAAGTTGTTTTGGATAACCCTAAGTTTTCTTACAGTCACTGTTTCTTTGGCATCCAGCATTTTTATAATAGCTCGCCTTATGACATCCTTGTCAAAACTATCTACAAGAGCCTTTCTACCTACCATTTGGTTATTGCGTGGTGGTTTAATTCGAGATTCTTGCACCCATCGACGAAATGACCGTTTGCTCAAACCCAATGCATGCACTGTTCTTTTTTTTCGGAATGTGTAATAGTATGAATAGTACGAATAGTGATATTATAATAGTGCAATAGTATAATAGAATAGTAATAGTAAAATAATACGGCCGGTCGCCGTGGCTAAGGTCTTGCGAATGCGGTTTGTGAGCCCGTATACCCGGGTTCAAAACACCGGTGCTGGTTTTTCGAAAAAGGTAAAGGTGCCGGTCGTTCAGAAAGCAATGGCAAACTACTGAACGTAAAATTTGCCCAGGATTCACGAACAGCAAAAATGCGGGGGTTGACTGCAACGTCCTGTGAAGGACATACAACTAAATTTTTATTTTTATAATAGTATGAAACAGTTTCCTGCGATCAGCTTCTTGACAAAAAATATGTGTACAACTTCATAGCGATGTTTTGAAGTGTACACAATTTTACATTCAGTCCCATTGAACAACATTCACACATTCCAATGGTAGCGTTAAGTGGTAAGATTAAAAAAAATAATAATAATCAGGTTTCATGAAAAAACCCACATTGACGACACGTCTGAACACTCCCAAGTTAAACAGCGCGGAGTTCTTGCTATATGGCCAATCCCGTGAACCACGGAGAATATTCAACATTGAACGCTGATTTTCTGGCTGAAGGTGTAATACATTTAAAATAATGGACTTAATCCCTGACCCGTAAATTATATACCGCATGTAAACAAACATTGAAATCTGCTGTGCAATCTCCAGAACAAAATTTTTTTTGTTAGGTGGACATAATGCTAAATCTCATCATTTTCCCCCAGTTGGTTACTGAGATATGGATTTTTATACGGAGGCAACCAAATGTAAATGCACTATAGTAGCGCCCGCGTATTTTTTAATGTCATATTCGTTTTTAGCCCACTAAAATGAGCTAAGATCAGATTATTTCTAGTCCGTACATTTTGATTGTTGACTAGTGTAATAGCACCCGATGCGAACCTTCCCCTGCATCATCTAGTGACGCCCCTGACCTGATACAAGCATTATGACCATGCTTACGTCACTTAATCCGTCCCCGAAGATGACAGACAACTTGTAGCCGACACGTTTGCCCAAACTAAAACCTGCAGTAACCCGCGCTCTCGATAAATTAGCATTCTCATGTCCGGACAGTCAGGGACCACACACCGGACGTCTTCTATAGCGTTTACAATCAACACGACTGGACACATGGAAGGACATGGAGTGGACGCTGTCACGTCATGAGATATTTTACAGGTGTACACAAATCTAGCTAGTTGTGTGGGTGGCAGCTAATTACCAATGGTCTTAGTGTTTCTATTTGCAGCCAGGGATTCCCTCCTAATTGAGCCGTTAGGTTCCTGGACATGGCTTCCACACACACCTGTCTTCACACGGTCAAGCAGCTGAGACAGTGACATCACACCTGTCTTCACACAGACAGGCAACTAAGACAATGACGTCAGACAGGAGACAGTTAGAGAAGGGAACTGTAGTGCTCATCGTGATGCCATGACTTGCGGTACTGAGATCTGGATGATTTCACAGCCCTGCGACCTCATCGTGATGCCATGACTTGGCGTACTGAGATCTGGATGATTTCACACATACACAAACGTGTGTTTCTGTGTGTTACATAAACAACATGGAGCCAGCCAACCAATCATGTCTCACCTTAACGTGTTTGTAATATCCAAAGTAAATCCATGCTGGTCTGATCTAGTATCTGACCTAGGCTTGGTGAACTGACATTGCAGAGACAGACAACAAACTGGTCAGGCGTGCTTACGTGAGCTAGGCTTGGTGAACTGACATTGGAGAGACAGACAGCGCTACAACAACGGCTGGGCGGTAGTTGTGTCCTTCAATAGCGCTACTGTATGTAGTAGGCGTGGGCAGGGCATGGACGCCGCCATGATGGTTTCTAGCCTGTAGAAATATGATAGCTCACGCTGGATGTTGATGCCTTCTTGCAACCCTAGAACTACTCTCTCCCCCCTCCCTCTCTCTATATCACACACGCACGCACACACACAACACACACACAACACACACACACACACACACAAGACGTTTGACTGTGAGGAGAAATCAACTAAAACACTTGGCGACATCTGGTAAGATGCATGGGACACGAGCAAGATGAAGGCAGACAGATGAATGCGTCTATTCATGACATGCATGGGACAAAAACACACACCTGACTCGTGACTGTGTGATGGCCAGCCTTGACCTCCCGCGCTTGTCGGCATGGATATATACAAGGAGAGAATTCACGGTGACGGAGCGGACACACAAACGCCAGTCTACCCATGTAGACACCACATCCAGCTGTGTCAAGCCGTGTACACGAGGCCAGGCGATATAGTCGAGTCCAACAACAAGCCGTGTACATGAGGCCAGGCTATATAGTCTAGTCCAACAACAAGTTGTGTACATGTGGCCAGGCGATGTAGTCTAGTCCAACAACAAGCCGTGTACATGTGGCCAGGCGATGTAGTCTAGTCCAACAACAAGCTGTGTACATGTGGCCAGGCGATGTAGTCTAGTCCAACAACAAGCTGTGTACATGTGGCCAGGCGATGTAGTCTAGTCCAACAACAAGCCGTGTACATGTGGCCAGGCGATATAGTCTAGTCCAACAACAGGTTGTGTACATGAGGCCAGGAGATATAGTCTAGTCCAACAACAAGCTGTGTACATGTGGCCAGGCGATGTAGTCTAGTCCAACAACAAGCCGTGTACATGTGGCCAGGCGATATAGTCGAGTCCAACAACAAGTTGTGTACATGTGGCCAGGAGATATAGTCTAGTCCAACAATAAGTTGTGTACATGTGGCCAGGCGATGTAGTCTAGTCCAACAACAAGCCGTGTACATGTGGCCAGGCGATATAGTCGAGTCCAACAACAAGCCGTGTACATGTGGCCAGGAGATATAGTCTAGTCCAACAACAGGTTGTGTACATGTGGCCAGGAGATATAGTCTAGTCCAACAACAAGTTGTGTACATGTGGCCAGGCTATGTAGTCTAGTCCAACAACAAGTTGTGTACATGTGGCCAGGCGATATAGTCGAGTCCAACAACAAGCCGTGTACATGTGGCCAGGCGATGTAGTCTAGTCCAACAACAAGTTGTGTACATGTGGCCAGGCGATATAGTCGAGTCCAACAACAAGTTGTGTACATGTGGCCAGGCGATGTAGTCTAGTCCAACAACAAGTTGTGTACATGTGGCCAGGCGATGTAGTCTAGTCCAACAACAAGTTGTGTACATGTGGCCAGGCGATGTAGTCTAGTCCAACAACAAGTTGTGTACATGTGGCCAGGCGATGTAGTCTAGTCCAACAACAAGTTGTGTACATGTGGCCAGGCGATATAGTCTAGTCCAACAACAAGTTGTGTACATGTGGCCAGGCGATGTAGTCTAGTCCAACAACAAGCCGTGTACATGTGGCCAGGCGATATAGTCGAGTCCAACAACAAGCCGTGTACATGTGGCCAGGCGATGTAGTCTAGTCCAACAACAGGTTGTGTACATGTGGCCAGGCGATATAGTCTAGTCCAACAACAAGTTGTGTACATGTGGCCAGGCGATGTAGTCTAGTCCAACAACAAGCCGTGTACATGTGGCCAGGCGATATAGTCTAGTCCAACAACAGGTTGTGTACATGTGGCCAGGAGATATAGTCTAGTCCAACAACAGGTTGTGTACATGTGGCCAGGAGATATAGTCTAGTCCAACAACAGGTTGTGTACATGTGGCCAGGAGATATAGTCTAGTCCAACAACAAGTTGTGTACATGTGGCCAGGAGATATAGTCTAGTCCAACAACAGGTTGTGTACATGTGGCCAGGAGATATAGTCTAGTCCAACAACAGGTTGTGTACATGTGGCCAGGCGATATAGTCTAGTCCAACAACAAGTTGTGTACATGTGGCCAGGCGATGTAGTCTAGTCCAACAACAAGCCGTGTACATGTGGCCAGGCGATATAGTCTAGTCCAACAACAGGTTGTGTACATGTGGCCAGGAGATATAGTCTAGTCCAACAACAGGTTGTGTACATGTGGCCAGGAGATATAGTCTAGTCCAACAACAGGTTGTGTACATGTGGCCAGGAGATATAGTCTAGTCCAACAACAAGTTGTGTACATGTGGCCAGGAGATATAGTCTAGTCCAACAACAGGTTGTGTACATGTGGCCAGGAGATATAGTCTAGTCCAACAACAAGTTGTGTACATGTGGCCAGGCTATGTAGTCTAGTCTAACAACAAGTCATGTACATGTGGCCAGGCGATGTAGTCGGGCCCGACAACCAGTCGTTGATAACAGCCTCCCGGTGGTCGGGAATCTCTCCAGACACAGCACTGCCCGAATTCTGGAACCTTCTCTTGCCATTGTCCGTCTGTCCGTGGACATCGGAAACAGTCTTGATGTGAGCTCACGTCAGTGTGGGCACTGAGTTAGGGCCTCTTCACGAGCAATAGTGACTTCTATAGTATAACCAGGGTATTGGTGTCTGTTGTATTACCAGGATATTGATGCTGTAGTATAACCAGGATACTGATGTCTGTAGTATTACCAGGATATTGCTGGCTGTTGTATTACCAGGGTATAGATTCTGTAGTATTATCAGGGTATTGATGTATGTGTATTCCCAGGGTATAGATCAGACTTGTGTTGTATTACCAGAGTATTGAGGGACACGTGTTGTATTACCAGGATATAAAGGAGACTTTTGTTGTATTACCAGGATATAGATGGGACTTGTGTTGTATTACCAGGATATAGATGAGACTTGTGTTGTATTACCAGGATACAGAACGAACGAACGAACGAACGAACGAACAAACTTTATTTTCAAAGGGTTAAGAATTGGGCACGCAAGCCTGTCTAACATTCTGCCCTTCTATCACTCTCTTTCATACATTATTTCATTCACACATCATTCAAGGCTAACAAAGAACAGCAACAATATAAAAGATATGCATTATAAAGGCATGGGCAAAATGCGAACATCAAAACTACACGACACAGTAACATTAGATAATGGTCTGACACTTTTTATTAGCCATGTGGAATATACTGGCCTACCAAAAGGGGACTGGCTGTTATACTAGGGTTTTGTTATTATTATTATTATCATCTCTATTATTAAGGGGGAAGGTAATCCGTATTGAGATAGATGACACTTGTGTTGTATTACCAGGATATAGATGAGACTTGTGTTGTATTACCAAGATATAGATGGGACATGTGTTGTATTACCAGGATATTGATTTCTAACATATGGGTATTGTCTAAGTGGTGAAGTGGAAGAGACAGACAATCAAACAGACAGACACACAGACAGACTGTATAGATTGTATAGTTGTGTGAGATTGTATAGTTATGTGAAATTGTATAGTTATGTGAGATTGTATAGTTGTGTGAGATTATATAGTTGTGTGAGATTGTATAGTTATGTGAGATTGTATAGTTATGTGAGATTGTATAGTTGTGTGAGATTGTATAGTTGTGTGAAATTGTATAGTTGTGTGAGATTGTATAGTTGTGTGAGATTGTATAATTGTGTGAGAATGTATAGTTGTGTGGGATTCTATAGTTGTCTGAGATTGTATAGTTGTGTGAGATTGTATAGTTGTTTGAGATTGTATAGTTGTGTGAGAATGTATAGTTGTGTGGGATTCTATAGTTGTGTGAGATTGTATAGTTGTGTGAGATTGTATAGTTGTCTGAGATTGTATAGTTGTCTGAGATTGTATAGTTGTGTGAGATTATATAGTTGTGTGAGATTGTATAGTTGTTTGAGATTGTATAGTTGTGTGAGATTGTATAGTTGTGTGAGATTGTATAGTTGTGTGAGATTGTATAGTTGTGTGAGACTGTATAGTTTTGTGATATTGCATAGTTGTGTGAGATTGTATAGTTGTGTGAAATTGTAGGCCTATAGTTATGTGAGACTGTATAGTTGTGTGAGATTGTATAGTTGTGTGAGATTGAATAGTTCTGTGAAATTATATAGGTATGTTAGATTACCTTTGAAGAGACCTTGAAGCAAGGGCGTGACACTGTCAAGGAAGGTCATGTTTTATCAGAAGTCACGAGCGTAAACTGGACAGCCCGCCTCCTATAATTTTATCTAGCGTTGCGTCATCGGTGGAGGGGAGGCGAAGCAGCGGATGAGACTACTAAAACCTGTTTGTAATGAAGGATGAGGTCCTCATAAAGCGAACAGGAATTAAGCCACTCAACTTGATAACTGTCATTGTTATGCCTGCCTCCTCTAGTCTCATACATTCCACTCAAGGCCGTAGAGCCAACCAACTATATTTGGCATATAGTTGGCTTAAAAATACATTCATTGTCCTAATTTATTTCTTGTAGACAGTGCTAGGTAGCACTGGGAATCGAACCACTGGCGCACAGATATAAGGTGGTTATCTAGCAGTAGACATAAGTGGATATCACAATCCGTTCACTTGTTGTGTGCCCTGAAGATCTCGCGAGAAACACGATCACGTGAATCAGTGGTACCCCAGCACAAGCCACACACCATCACTCCACACGTGACCTGGAGTTATGATGTCCATACTTATGCAACATACATCACACAGAAGCGAGGATGTGTGTTTCCCTCCACACAAATCACACACACACACACACACACACACACACACACACACACACACACACATTACAGAAGCTTGCGTGTGTGTTCCCCTACAAGTACCACATGCGGCTTGTATATGTTCCCATAGAAATCCCACATAAAACTTGCATCTGTGTTCTCTCAACAAACCCCACACAATATCCCACAGTTGAGTGGGTCACAAACCCACAGCAGTGTTCATAAATGAAGTGATGACAATTGCAGCGACAGATCCCCGACTGTGCCACGTCAGGTCACACCTGTATTACCACCTGTCACGCTAAACGCGCCCACTTCAAGGGCCTGGTCGGATCTCATGTCACCTGGGTGACACCTGCAGGCGAATTCTCCTCTTTCACTTTCTGTCAGCGCGATTGCATACACGTGCGTGCAGCACGTTAACACACACACGCACACACAAGCACTCACACGCACATGTGACACCCACACTCATTCTTCACTCAAGGGACGGGATCTTAATTTCGTCGGTTCACGGATGTTTACAACCATCTTGTTGTCTGGGGAAGTTGTACAATGGAAGACAGATGTCTCGACACTGTGAAGTTTACTGCAGTCATTTTCTACAACATTTATCCAACAATGCTAGACACTCCCTCAGCAATCTGAGACATTTCTCCAATAATGTTAGACACTTCTCCAACAATGTGAGACATCGCTCCAACAATGTGAGATATTTCTCCAACAATTGTGAGACATCTCTCCAACAATGTGAGACATCTCTCCAACAATGTGAGACATCTCTCCAACAATGTGAGACATCTCTCCAACAATGTGAGACATCTCTCCAACAATGTGAGACATCTCTCCAACTATGCGAGACATCTCTCCAACTATGCGAGACATCTCTCCAACAATGTGAGACATCTCTCCAACTATGCGAGACATCTCTCCAACTATGCGAGACATCTCTCCAACTATGCGAGACATCTCTCCAACAATGTGAGACATCTCTCCAACTATGCGAGACATCTCTCCAACTATGCGAGACATCTCTCCAACTATGCGAGACATCTCTCCAACTATGCGAGACATCTCTCCAACTATGTGAGACATCTCTCCAACAATGTGAGACATCTCTCCAACAATGTGAGACATCTCTCCAACAATGTGAGACATCTCTCCAACAATGTGAGACATCTCTCCAACAATGTGAGACATCTCTCCAACAATGTGAGACATCTCTCCAACTATGCGAGACATCTCTCCAACTATGCGAGACATCTCTCCAACAATGTGAGACATCTCTCCAACTATGCGAGACATCTCTCCAACTATGCGAGACATCTCTCCAACTATGCGAGACATCTCTCCAACTATGCGAGACATCTCTCCAACTATGTGAGACATCTCTCCAACAATGTGAGACATCTCTCCAACAATGTGAGACATCTCTCCAACAATGTGAGACATCTCTCCAACAATGTGAGACATCTCTCCAACAATGTGAGACATCTCTCCAACTATGCGAGACATCTCTCCAACTATGCGAGACATCTCTCCAACAATGTGAGACATCTCTCCAACTATGCGAGACATCTCTCCAACTATGCGAGACATCTCTCCAACTATGCGAGACATCTCTCCAACAATGTGAGACATCTCTCCAACTATGCGAGACATCTCTCCAACTATGCGAGACATCTCTCCAACTATGCGAGACATCTCTCCAACTATGCGAGACATCTCTCCAACAATGTGAGACATCTCTCCAACAATGTGAGACATCTCTCCAACAATGTGAGACATCTCTCCAACAATGTGAGACATCTCTCCAACAATGTGAGACATCTCTCCAACAATGTGAGACATCTCTCCAACAATGTGAGACATCTCTCCAACTATGCGAGACATCTCTCCAACTATGCGAGACATCTCACCAACAATGTGAGACATCTCTCCAACTATGCGAGACATCTCTCCAACTATGCGAGACATCTCTCCAACTATGCGAGACATCTCTCCAACAATGTGAGACATCTCTCCAACTATGCGAGACATCTCTCCAACTATGCGAGACATCTCTCCAACTATGCGAGACATCTCTCCAACTATGTGAGACATCTCTCCAACAATGTGAGACATCTCTCCAACAATGTGAGACATCTCTCCAACTATGTGAGACATCTCTCCAACTATGTGAGACATCTCTCCAACGATGTGAGACATCTCTCCAACTATGTGAGACATCTCTCCAACTATGTGAGACATCTCTCCAACAATGTGAGACATCTCTCCAACTATGTGAGACATCTCTCCAACGATGTGAGACATCTCTTCAACTATGTGAGACATCTCTCCAACTATGTGAGACATCTCTCCAACTATGTGAGACATCTCTCCAACTATGTGAGACATCTCTCCAACTATGTGAGACATCTCTCCAACAATGTGAGACATCTCTCCAACTATGTGAGACATCTCTCCAACAATGTGAGACATCTCTCCAACTATGTGAGACATCTCTCCAACTATGTGAGACATCTCTCCAACGATGTGAGACATCTCTCCAACAATGTGAGACATCTTTCCAACTATGTGAGACATCTCTCCAACAATGTGAGACATCTCTCCAACGATGTGAGACATCTCTCCAACAATGTGAGACATCTCTCCAACAATGTGAGACATCTCTCCAACTATGTGAGACATCTCTCCAACTATGTGAGACATCTCTCCAACTATGTGAGACATCTCTCCAACGATGTGAAACATCTCTCCAACTATGTGAGACATCTCTCCAACAATGTGAGACATCTCTCCAACAATGTGAGACATCTCTCCAACTATGTGAGACATCTCTCCAACAATGTGAGACATCTCTCCAACAATGTGAGACATCTCTCCAACAATGTGAGACATCTCTCCAACAATGTGAGACATCTCTCCAACAATGTGAGACATCTCTCCAACTATGCGAGACATCTCACCAACTATGCGAGACATCTCTCCAACAATGTGAGACATCTCTCCAACAATGTGAGACATCTCTCCAACTATGTGAGACATCTCTCCAACAATGTGAGACATCTCTCCAACAATGTGAGACATCTCTCCAACAATGTGAGACATCTCTCCAACAATGTGAGACATCTCTCCAACAATGTGAGACATCTCTCCAACTATGCGAGACATCTCTCCAACTATGCGAGACATCTCTCCAACAATGTGAGACATCTCTCCAACTATGCGAGACATCTCTCCAACTATGCGAGACATCTCTCCAACTATGCGAGACATCTCTCCAACTATGTGAGACATCTCTCCAACAATGTGAGACATCTCTCCAACAATGTGAGACATCTCTCCAACAATGTGAGACATCTCTCCAACAATGTGAGACATCTCTCCAACAATGTGAGACATCTCTCCAACTATGCGAGACATCTCTCCAACTATGCGAGACATCTCTCCAACAATGTGAGACATCTCTCCAACTATGCGAGACATCTCTCCAACTATGCGAGACATCTCTCCAACTATGCGAGACATCTCTCCAACAATGTGAGACATCTCTCCAACTATGCGAGACATCTCTCCAACTATGCGAGACATCTCTCCAACTATGCGAGACATCTCTCCAACTATGCGAGACATCTCTCCAACAATGTGAGACATCTCTCCAACAATGTGAGACATCTCTCCAACAATGTGAGACATCTCTCCAACAATGTGAGACATCTCTCCAACAATGTGAGACATCTCTTCAACAATGTGAGACATATCTCCAACTATGCGAGGTATTTCTGCAGGACGCGTGACTGTCGTAATTATTGTTCAGGGGTTGTCTGTTACTGTGTACGTCTCAACGTTGTGTTATCAGTGCCAACCATGGGCAGTCCTTGAAACAAACAGAGGTATAAAATCACACCATGTGGGATAAGATGGCTTTAAAAAAAAACACAGCTGAAAAAAAAAAAAAAACAAGAAGAGATAGAGAGACACACGAGAAACTAAGAACAAGTGTAAGGATAATACCGATTACTGACTTTATAAAACAAATGATGAAATGGTTTGGACAATTAGCTAGAATGGAACAAGATCAACCAGCGGCTAGAGAGTTCTACGTGAGACCATGGGGATACAAGGTGAGAGGATGACCAAGGTACAAGATCAACCAGCGGCTAGAGAGTTCTACGTGAGACCATGGGGATACAAGGTGAGAGGATGACCCAGGTACAAGATCAACCAGCGGCTAGAGAGTTCTACGTGAGACCATGGGGATACAAGGTGAGAGGATGACCAAGGTACAAGATCAACCAGCGGCTAGAGAGTTCTACGTGAGACCATGGGGATACAAGGTGAGAGGATGACCCAGGTACAAGATCAACCAGCGGCTAGAGAGTTCTACGTGAGACCATGGGGATACAAGGTGAGAGGATGACCAAGGTACAAGATCAACCAGCGGCTAGAGAGTTCTACGTGAGACCATGGGGATACAAGGTGAAAGGATGACCCAGGTACAAGATCAACCAGCGGCTAGAGAGTTCTACGTGAGACCATGGGGATACAAGGTGAGAGGATGACCCAGGTACAAGATCAACCAGCGGCTAGAGAGTTCTACGTGAGAACATGGGGATACAAGGTGAGAGGACGACCCAGGAACAATATGAACCAGCAGCTAGAGAGTTCTACGTGAGAACATGGGGATACAAGGTGAGAGGACGACCCAGGAACAATATGAACCAGCAGCTAGAGAGTTCTACGTGAGAACATGGGGATACAAGGTGAGAGGACGACCCAGGAACAAGATCATCCAGCGGGTAGAGAGTTCTACGTGAGAACATGGGGATACAAGGTGAGAGGACGACCCAGGAAGGGTTGGCTAGATGGACTAAAAGAGACATTGAAGAAATCAAACATGGTGTTAGTACAAGCAACAAGACCAGCGGAACACAGACAATGACATCTACCTCGTCTCTGAGACTCCTCACGGCAAAAGCTGTGGGACAACTGAAGATGATGTATGATTTGCGGGAGGGGCGGCTACGCTACTTGGTGTTCCCGTGTTGTATATAGAGTGTACATTGGTGACATCTTGGTGATATCGTGATGTACATAGAGTGTACATCGGTGACAGCTTGGTGTTCCCGCGTTGTACACAGAGTGTACACCGGTGCTACTAGCATATTTGAATAACTCGCCCTAGTGGACACTCACAGACCAACGTCCTCCAATAGCTGACAACAGAGACAACTCACCAACTGTCCTCACTCTCCTACATGTCGCGTGCAATCTCTCCTAGATGTAACCCTCTGAGGTGACCCTCCGTCTCTCCCTCCCTCCTGATATGTAACCTCCCCGCCCCCTGTCTTCACTCACACTCCTCCCCGTCTCTCTCACGTGACGTAAATATCACGTGATCCGCAAACACCAGTGCCACCTATGGCATGTAGGGACACTACCCAATATTGACCGACATGCGGACACCAGTCGTGTAACTGCGTGCTTCCATGTGCGAGTGTGAGTATGTGCGCGTGAGTGTGTGTGTGTGTGTGTGTGTGTTACCAGGGCCAGGCTGACAGCTCTAATTTACAACCCTCACTCAGGGACACGGTGGAAGCTGTGAGTGCTCGCCAGCTGGCCCGCCATGATGGCCCCATGTTGAAGCATGCCAGGCTGCCATGGCCGTCTAAACTGACGGTTGAACTGCAGGTCCGGCGCCCTGCCAGAGATATCTAGTCTATAGTTAGTACTTGCGACGTGATGGGGGTGTTTCCATACTGTATATGTGAGTAGGATGAGTGTGTGTGTGTGTGCATCTATTGATGTATTTATGGGTCTGTATGGTATCTAGGATACACGTATATCTGTGTATTCAGGTCTCTGTGTGTATGTTATCTAAGGATACACGTATATCTGTGTACCCGCGTCTCTGTGTGTATGTTATCTAGGATACACGTATGATATTTCTGGTGTTGAGTCCCCTGTAGATATCATTTTGCTTCCTAGGTATGTAAAACTGTTGACTTTTTCAAGAACGTAGCTGTTCAATTTGGTGTCATCTGAACTGTTGGTAAGATCAATAGTCTTTGTTTTTGTGGTGTTAATTTGGAGACCAATTTGCCCTGAAACATTTTGGAGGTGGTTTATTTTCTCTTGGGCATCCGGGTGTGTTGAACTCAAAAGCACTATGTCGTCGGCAAAGTCCAGGTCTTCTAGAATTTTGTCAACCCAATGGATACCCATATTTGTGTTGTTTGTGCATTTGCGCATGACCCAGTCGATAGCTATTCCAAAAAGCATCGGTGATAAGACACAACCCTGTTTCCCTCCTGTTTCGACTGAGAACCAGTCAGAGTTGCCTGTTTCTGTTCTTACGCAGCAACGTGTCTCTTTGTAGAAAGATTTTATGACGTTGGTATATTTGGTAGGAAAACCATAGATGTTAAGTAGATTCCAAAGTGAAGGACGGTGGATACTGTCGAAGGCTTTTTGAAAGTCGACAAAGTTGGTGATTAGAACTGCGTAGAACCATCATTAGAGAAGGCTCATTCAATGGCCAAGTAAATATCCAAGATCTACAACAGGTAGCAGCGAACCGCCAAGCATGGAGAGACAGGACTTCTGCCCTATGCGCCGCCTTAGGCTCAAGAGGAAAGACTAACTAAGTAACTAACTAATACACGTATATCTGTGTATTCAGGTCTCTGTGTGTATGTTATCTAGGATACACGTATATCTGTGTATTCACGTCTCTGTCTGTATGTTATCTAGGATACACGTATATCTGTGTATTCGCGTCTCTGTCTGTATGTTATCTAGGATACACGTTAGTTAGTTAGTTAGTTAGTCATAGTTCCAACCTCACAGCAACGGGTCGTCCCCATTATATCTGTGTACCCGCGTCTCTGTGTGTATGTTATCTAGGATACACGTATATCTGTGTATTCACGTCTCTGTCTGTATGTTATCTAGTATACACGTATATCTGTGTATTCACGTCTCTGTCTGTATGTTATCTAGGATACACGTATATCTGTGTATTCGCGTCTCTGTCTGTATGTTATCTAGGATACACGTATATCTGTATGTTATCTAGGATACACGTATATCTGTGTATTCACGTCTCTGTTTGTATGTTATCTAGGATACACGTATATCTGTGTATTCGCGTCTCTGTCTGTATGTTATCTAGGATACACGTATATCTGTATGTTATCTAGGATACACGTATATCTGTGTATTCACGTCTCTGTCTGTATGTTATCTAGGATACACGTATATCTGTGTATTCACGTCTCTGTCTGTATGTTATCTAGGATACACGTATATCTGTGTATTCACGTCTCTGCCTGTATGTTATCTAGGATACACGTATATCTGTGTATTCGCGTCTCTGTCTGTATGTTATCTAGGATACACGTATATCTGTATGTTATCTAGGATACACGTATATCTGTGTATTCACGTCTCTGTCTGTATGTTATCTAGGATACACGTATATCTGTATGTTATCTAGGATACACGTATATCTGTGTATTCACGTCTCTGTCTGTATGTTATCTAGGATACACGTATATCTGTGTATTCACGTCTCTGTCTGTATGTTATCTAGGATACACGTATATCTGTGTATTCACGTCTCTGCCTGTATGTTATCTAGGATACACGTATATCTGTGTATTCGCGTCTCTGTCTGTATGTTATCTAGGATACACGTATATCTGTATGTTATCTAGGATACACGTATATCTGTGTATTCACGTCTCTGTCTGTATGTTATCTAGGATACACGTATATCTGTATGTTATCTAGGATACACGTATATCTGTGTATTCACGTCTCTGTCTGTATGTTATCTAGGATACACTTATATCTGTATGTTATCTAGGATACACGTATATCTGTGTATTCACGTCTCTGTGTGTATGTTATCTAGGATACACGCATATCTGTATGTTATCTAGGATACACGTATATCTGTATGTTATCTAGGATACACGTATATCTGTGTATTCAGGTCTCTGTCTGTATGTTATCTAGGATACACGTATATCTGTGTATTCGCGTCTCTGTGTGTATGTAGATAAGCAGATATTGTCAATCACAGATTAGCGTGATGGTTCAGTGGTAGCATTGCCAGCTTCTAGTCGCGACTACTGGGGTTCAAACAAACACAAATGAGCCAGGGGTACGCGGCTCTTAGGCCTGCTCTGTTGGGTTGTCAACCACCGAACGTGGGCGCCGTGCTGCCGCGACCCCTAGTGCATGCCGCGACCCCTAGTGCATGCCGCGACCCCTAGTGCATGCCGCGACCCCTAGTGCATGCCGCGACCCCTAGTGCATGCCGCGACCCCTAGTGCATGCCGCGACCCCTAGTGCATGCCGCCTTTATAGGGTTAGACTACATTTCCCATCCGTCTTTAAAGATCGGGAGAGGGAACTTGGGGGGGGGGGGGGGGTAGTATGACATCATAGGATTTTAAATGTATCTCCTTTGATCAACATCGTCCTCATAATCATCATCATTTTCGTCATTATCATCATCACCAGCAACATAATTTCCCTACTAGCATATCTGTGAAAAAGAATTGGTGTATCTTTACATGGAGGAAATTCTGGAATCGTGTGACCTTGATCTCAGGCAGCCATAAACCCCACCCCCTTCGAACCCACAGTTTATTCCTTGTTCACGTCACCTCACACTGTTTATTCCTTGTTTATGTTCCCTCACACTGTTTATTCCTTGCCCATGTCCTCTCACACTGTTTATTCCTTGTTTATGTCCCCTCACACTGTTTATTCCTTACCCATGTCCCCTCACACTGCTTATTCCTTGTTAATGTCCCTTCACCACATAATCTTGTAAAGTCAATGTACCATGTGGCCACTCTTAGTTTTACTACACAATTCACACACACACACACACACACACACACGCACGCACGCACGCACGCACGCACGCACGCACGCACGCACGCACGCACACACACACACACACACACACACACACACACACACACGCACAATGGAACAGGCATTGAACGATCTTATGGTGGCAACGTTCAACTGACACACACGTATCATCATCCTGTGCCATGCCGACTGGCACCACAAACATCCACCTCCTGGGTTGATGATACAACGACGGATCACCCGTCTTCCACGTGGCTCTATTATCTAATACTTTCTTCTCTCTCTCCCCCCCTCTCACTCTCCATCTCGCTCTCTCTCTCTCTGTCCACACAAGTATACTAAAAATGAAACAGAAATCAACAAGATCATTTCTTACCACGGCAAGCCTCAACCTGAAAGGTCCTCCCGCCAGCTGGACGGCCGTAGTCATTACCACCATGGTCAATGGACGGCCGCAACCTACAGGACCCTTGTCTATGGACGGCCGTATTACGCGAGCCTAGTCTATGGACGGCCATCTGGCCAGCGATATCTCCCGCCTGGTTTAGACGTCCGCTGGCCAGGTTGAGCAAATGGAGGCTGTGTCCCAGGGGCTTCTGTCAGATGGCCACATGGACTGACGGAATGGCCGCCTCCTGGTGTCCAGATGTGTGCATGACTAACCCGGCCTCCCGGGACATCTAGGCCGAGTGGTAGCAACAGGCTCGCTTGTCTGACCTCATTTCACGGTCACGTTCACACAATCACACAAGCCAACAGTCATTGAGTTACCGGGTACGTCTTTCTGAACCCTGTCTGCCTATCTATCTGTCTGTCTGACTGTCTATTCGTCCCTTTGTCCACTCATCTACTTGTCCGACAGCGTGTTAGTCCATCAATCTGTCAGCCTTTCTATCTGTCTGTCTGTGTGTTAATCCATCAATCGGTCTGCCTATCTATCTGAAGGCCTGTCTGTCTGTCTGTCTGTCTGTCTGTCTGTCTGTCTGTTAATCCATCAACCTGTCTGCCTATCTATCTGTCCATGTATCTGTTCACATGTATATTTCTTTGTTTTCGTCTCTACCTCATTGACTAATCTACAGACTGTCTGGCTGATTGATTGGCTGATCGAAGGACGTTTTGTTTGGCTGACTGATTAACTGATCGAAGAACATTTTGACTGACTGATTGACTGACTGCATATCCTACCGCCTAAGTAATTGTCTGTTCTTTTATTCTGTACTACCGGTCGAATGTCTGTTTGTACAACTGGCTAAATGTTTACGTTTAAAATAAAACTGTATCGGTATATTATTTCTTGAGAGAGAGAGAGAGAGAGAGAGAGAGAGAGAGAGAGAGAGAGAGAGAGAGAGAGAGAGAGAGAGAGAAAGTAAGAGATGAGAGAAAGTAAGAGAGAGAGAGAGCGCGAAGTAAGAGAAAGAGAGTGTGGGAGAGAGAGCAAAGACGAAAGGGTGAATGGGAGAGTATGAACCAGCAAATGTCAATGAATGAACTAATGAGTGAATGATTGATTAGTTGGATGACTTGGCGAGAGTGATTGAGTGAGTGAAAGAGCTATTGACAGAGTAAACAATTCTGTCTGTGAGTGGGGAAGAATGATTGTGTGGGTAAACTAGTGAATGTAGCAATGAATGTGATACTAAATGGGACATTATGTCAACTAAATGAGATAGATGCTAGCGATGTTTCATCGACCAGTGTGAAGAAAAGAAGCGGGCACTAGCGCACAACACCAGAGCGGAAGTGTCACATGGAGGCTGATACACCAGGGACATCACCTGCACGTGCCCGCCAGGGGGAGGCAGGGGGGGGGGGGGCAGTCCCAGGGGCACACGCCCGCCATCCATCACAGAGACAAGAGGTTCTCACCCCGGCAATGACGTCATTCTCCTGGCACAGTACTGTACTCTCCATGCAATCTCGCCTGTGTGCATGTCTGCATGCCATGGTATCTATTTATCTATCTCTTCACACGTCCGCCGGTTCGTCCATGCACCCGTCCGTCCGTCCGTCCATATAATCACCCGTCCGTTTGTCCATCCATCCTTCTATCCATCTATCCGCCCGCCAGCCCTTCCGTCCGTCCGTCAATCCAGGCATTCATCAACCCATCGGTCCGTCCGTCC
Source organism: Cepaea hortensis (assembly GCA_963921405.1). Taxonomy (NCBI): domain Eukaryota; kingdom Metazoa; phylum Mollusca; class Gastropoda; order Stylommatophora; family Helicidae; genus Cepaea; species Cepaea hortensis. The sequence continues at coordinate 99,121,892 of OY992893.1, forward strand.
ATCCCTTCATCCGCCCGTCCCTGTCTGTCTATCTATCTATTTACCCGTATGCCTATGTGTCTGTTACCTACCTACCTACATACCTACCTACAAGTCTGCCTGCCTGCCTGCCTGTCTGTCTGTCTGTCTGTCTGCCTGTCTGTCTGTCTGCCTGCCTGCCTGCCTGCCTGCCTGCCTGCCTGCTTGTCTGTCTGTCTGTCAATCTACATTACACTGTAGGAATCCGTAGTTGCATCATTCGAACACTCAGCCAGTCAGTCTATGAAGGAGTTGGCCACAGCTGGGGGTGGTCCGATGCTCCAGTGGGGGATGGGAGGCTGCGAGAGACGCGAACTCGTGTCCTCTGTCAAGATATAACAGATTAGCGAGGACATTACACTCGGCACAAGACAAGACACCGTAGACTAGGATAGAAATGAACTCAGTTCATGAAAGCCAAGCCCTCATTCTAATGACAGAACATGTAATTTACCACTCCCAACTCTCCACCAACTGAGACTCAAACTCCCCACTCTCCATCAACTGAGACTAGAACTCCCCACTCTCCATCAACTGAGACTAGAAATCCCCACTCTCCCTCAACTGAGACTAGAAATCCCCACTCTCCATCAACTGAGACTAGAAATCCGCACTCTCCACCAACTGAGACTAGAACTCCCCACTCTCCATCAGCTGAGACTAGAACTCCCCACTTTCCACCAACAGAGACTAGAACTCCCCACTCTCTATCAGCTGAGACTAGAACTCCCCACTCTCTATCAGCTGAGACTAGAACTCCCCACTCTCTATCAGCTGAGACTAGAACTCCCCACTCTCTATCAGCTGAGACCAGAACTCCCCACTCTCCATCAACTGAGACTAGAACTCCCCACTCTCTATCAGCTGAGACCAGAACTCCCCACTCTCCATCAACTGAGACTAGAACTCCCCACTCTCCATCAACTGAGACCAGAACTCCCCACTCTCCATCAGCTGAGACCAGAACTCCCCACTCTCTATCAGCTGAGACTAGAACTCCCCACTCTCTATCAGCTGAGACTAGAACTCCCCACTCTCTATCAGCTGAGACCAGAACTCCCCACTCTCCATCAACTGAGACTAGAACTCCCCACTCTCCATCAACTGAGACCAGAACTCCCCACTCTCTATCAGCTGAGACTAGAACTCCCCACTCTCTATCAGCTGAGACTAGAACTCCCCACTCTCCATCAGCTGAGACCAGAACTCATCACTCTCCATCAACTGAGACCAGAACTCCCCACTCTCCATCAACTGAGACTAGAACTCCCCACTCTCCATCAACTGAGACCAGAACTCCCCACTCTCCATCAACTGAGACTAGAACTCCCCACTCTCCATCAACTGAGACTAGAACTCCCCACTCTCCATCAACTGAGACTAGAACTCCCCACTCTCCATCAACTGAGACTAGAACTCATCACTCCCCATCAGCTGAGACTAGAACTCCCCACTCTCCATCAACTGAGACCAGAACTCCCCACTCTCCATCAACTGAGACTAGAACTCATCACTCTCCATCAACTGAGACTAGAACTCCCCACTCTCCATCAACTGAGACCAGAACTCCCCACTCTCCATCAACTGAGACTAGAACTCATCACTCTCCATCAACTGAGACTAGAACTCCCCACTCTCCATCAACTGAGACTAGAACTCCCCACTCTCCATCAGCTGAGACTAGAACTCCCCACTCTCCATCAGCTGAGACTAGAACTCCCCACTCTCCATCAACTGAGACCAGAACTCCCCACTCTCCATCAACTGAGACTAGAACTCCCCACTCTCCATCAACTGAGACTAGAACTCCCCACTCTCCATCAACTGAGACTAGAACTCCCCACTCTCCATCAACTGAGACTAGAACTCATCACTCTCCATCAACTGAGACTAGAACTCATCACTCTCCATCAACTGAGACCAGAACTCATCACTCTCTATCAGCTGAGACTAGAACTCCCCACTCTCCATCAGCTGAGACTAGAACTCCCCACTCTCCATCAGCTGAGACTAGAACTCCCCACTCTCTATCAGCTGAGACTAGAACTCCCCACTCTCTATCAGCTGAGACTAGAACTCCCCACTCTCCATCAACTGAGACTAGAACTCATCACTCTCCATCAACTGAGACTGGAACTCATCACTCTCCATCAACTGAGACCAGAACTCCCCACTCTCCATCAGCTGAGACTAGAACTTCCCACTCTCCATCAGCTGAGACTAGAACTCACCACTCTCCATCAGCTGAGACTAGAACTCCCCACTCTCCATCAGTTGAGACTAGAACTCCCCACTCTCTATCAGCTGAGACTAGAACTCCCCACTCTCCATCAGCTGAGACTAGAACTCCCCACTCTCCATCAGCTGAGACTAGAACTCCCCACTCTCCATCAACTGAGACCAGAACTCATCACTTTCTATCAGCTGAGACTAGAACTCCCCACTCTCCATCAGCTGAGACTAGAACTTCCCACTCTCCATCAACTGAGACCAGAACTCATCACTCTCCATCAACTGAGACCAGAACTCCCCACTCTCCATCAGCTGAGACTTTCATCAGCTGAGACCAGAACTCATCACTCTCCATCAACAGAGACTCAAACTCCCCACTCTCCACCAGTTGGGACTTCCAGTGTGAATAGATATGTCTGTCATCCTATTGATGAAACTGTCACTTTACAATGATGTCCTGCTGTATGAGTGAACACCATCTCCTCCGTGTGTGGTGTGAATGCATTGATGTTTGAGTGCCAATCATGCCCATCTGTGTGTGGTGTGAATGTCCTGACCATTTGCAGATTTCCTGCTCGGGTATTGACAGTTCACGAGATGACATTGCCGACCTGACAGAAGGAGGGAACAATTGCAGCAGTGAAGCTGTACATAAATAGATCATGAGCTGGGGGACGGGAGAGTATAGTGGACATGTGCGAATACATAATTCAAGCATCGACTCACCAGATACCCGCTCACGCCTGCCATGTGGCAATGTGCCTTTAATAAGGTTGCACGTGCGCTCTCATCCGATCCCCAGGTCTGGGGCCTCTTTGTTCCTCACACAGCTGTATTACCCTGCATCTTTGTTCCGAGTCTCTCGGCGCGTGCCCAGCACTCGCCACAGCCTCACGTGCGCGCGGATTTCATTGAGCAATAATCTGTGTAAAACGTCACCATCTCGGCTCTTCTACCCCGAAACCCTGCCAGAGAAGAGACATCTGACCGAGGACACGCCGAGTGCCGCAAGGCCCCTATATAGGTTTTCTATGTCGAGGGCGTTCAATCAGGTGAGATCAATGTACACGAATTATCCGAGCATTAGCCGTCCGCGGAGGTAGGGATTAGCAGGGATGACATCGGGGAAACGTCATCTGGAAGTGCCGGAGGCCACGTCATATCTTCAGGGGCATGTGGCAACAATAAGAGAGTTAATGATAGAAGTGACAACAATAAGAGTGTTAATGATAGAAGCCAACAATTGAACAATTACAGAACTGATGAGGTGAGCATCGCGGAACAGAGCAGAACTGTAGAACTGATGAAAGATCTACAGAAACAAGAACTAATTAAACAAGCAACAGATCATAACACATACCGACTACAATAACCAGATAGCATGAACGGTACAAAGGCAAATTAGATGCAGAATATAGAACAAAAACATAGAACATTAATAACATTAAAGATTAACACCATATAATAAGAACGACGTGCAACATGAACAACATAAAAGAACATCACAGAACAAGAACAGCATTAAAGAACAACATGGAACACGAACAGCATAAAAGCAACAACAAGGAACAAAGAGCAACACAGAGCTAGAACAATATAGAATAAGGGCAATATAAAGCAAAAGCAATGAAGAATACAAATACTATAGAACAAGATAAATATCGAACAAAAAGGACATAGAACAAGAACACAGAGCAAGAACAATATAGAAAAAGACAACATAGAACAAAGCAATATAGATCAAGAACAATACAGTGTAAGAACAGTATAAGAACACTGACATTATACAACAAAAACAATATAGAATAAGAACATAGAACAAGTGTACAATTAGCAAACCGATGACGAACAAATTAACACCAGGTGAAGAACTGATAATGTTAGGCAACAAGGACATACACGCACCAGCACGGCGCGTACGCACACACACACAAATACACCCCAGAACAGCACGCACACACATATATACACACCAGCACGGCGCGTACACACATACAGACGCATACACACACACACCTTAACCTGTGTGACGCGTGAGTTCAAAGAGCTTGCCGATGAATGGTAGCTTGAGTGGAAGACAGAGACAGAGACAGACAGACAGATAGACAGACAGATAGATAGACAGACAGACAGATAGACAGACAGACAGACAGACAGATAGATAGATAGATAGATAGATAGATAGATAGATAGATAGATAAATAGATAGATAGATAGATAGATAGATAGATAGATAGATAGATAGATAGATAGATAGATAGATAGAAAGTCGAGTTAAGCCTGTGAGTAAGAAACGACTCACGGAAGGCACTCACAGACAGACTACAAGCCTCACAGAAGGCATCCAGGTAGCCATCGATTCCCGTGTCGCGCTGATCACCTGTAATCCCACACGACGTTTGCTGCCTGTCGTTCATAATGAGCAGCACCTGGGCCTCGCCAGCGCCGGTCGACAGATCGAAGCTGATTACGGAGTTTGTGCCGGTCGCTAATGAAAATGACTAGACAGGATCGTCACCGACCTGCCATTTTCTGGGCCGCAAACATCTGAACAGGGAAACCTAAGCTGCTTAAGTGATTATCTACCGCTGACTAACTTGCTTCTGTGTAATCAGGCGCCGTCATTTGTTGCAGCCTGCGTGCAGACGCCATCTTATAGTGAGCTCATCAACTGACTGGCTGTCCGCAGTGGTTCTCACACCATGTGTCTCAGGACCGCAAATCGTGTGTGAGGACCATGATTGATCTCTGAGGACCACAATCTCATGTTCGAGGATCACGAAGTGTGGTTCACATATACAAAGTGTGGTTCACGTACACGAAGTGTGGTTAACAGAAACAAAGTGTGGTTCACATGCACGAAGTGTGGTTCACAGACACAAAATGTGGTTCACATACACGAAGTGTGATTCACATACACGAAATGTGGTTCACATACACGAAATGTGGTTCACAGAAACAAAGTGTGGTTCACATACACGAAGTGTGGTTCACATACACAAAAAGTGGTTCACATACAAGAAGTGTGGTTCACAGAAACAAAGTGTGGTTCACATACACAAGGTGTGGTTCACATACACGAACCGTGGTTCACATACACGAAGTGTGGTTCACAGAAACAAAGTGTGATTCACAGACACGAAGTGTGGTTCAGAGAAATAAAGTGTGGTTCACAGACACGAAAGTGTGGTTCACAGAATTAAAGTGTGGTTCACAGAAATAAAGTGTGGTTCACAGACACGAAGTGTGGTTCACAGATTGTTATACAGAGGGCTTACTGTACATTGACCACACATAGGACTTAATGTACATTGACCATACACAGGACATCATGCAGATTGACTACACATAGGACATAATGTACATTGACCACACATAGGACATAATGTACATTGAAAATACAGGGGACACCATGTAGATTGTCATATGTAGGACATCAGAGCTGCTGGCTATGGTTCCTGTCCACAAATTCTCCTGGACAAAGATGTCGTAGCTTTTAGACAGACATGCCGCCACGTGCAGGCGCGTGCCAATTATCCGCCAGGGACTTCCGCCATTGGTTGATTCCATTTCCGGCGTCCCCTGATTGGCCCAGCACACCTGCATCTGGTCTTGGCTGGCCTTGCCTTCATCCGCCCAGTAGAGGGATTGTAGTAATCCGGACCAGATCGATTCTTCCTGGGAGACACGAGCACAAACAGAAGAGGCATGATTGTTCTAGATAAGACGTTTGATCTGGCTCTTTGAGAGTCACACCTGGACTCTGGTCGCCATCATGTCACTCCTCATCACCATGGTTACACTTGAGCCCTATTACCACACGGAAGTCTCTACACACGATGAGCTGTCTTGTTCTGGCATTATGATTTGTGGAATCTTTTATATGACTTCTCCTCCTTCTATTTCTACTTCTCCCTTCCTCCTTCTCTTCCCCCCTCTTCTTGCTATTGCATCTGTGATGCTTACACCGCCAGCCCAGTTCACAGGTAAACTCGACCGTTATATTTTCTTATGGATTGTTAGAAAAATAAGACATAGACATTCAAGATTTTTTGAGCAAATTATGAGGAGAATAAACCGGAAAGTTTAGTGACGATTGGGATAAGAACACAAGACATGAGGAGAATAAACCGGAAAGTTTAGTGACGATTGGGACAAGAACACAAGACATGAGGAGAATAAACCGGAAAGTTTAGTGACGATTGGGACAAGAACACAAGACATGAGGAGAATAAACCGGAAAGTTTAGTGACGATTGGGACAAGAACACAAGACATGAGGAGAATAAACCGGAAAGTTTAGTGACGATTGGGACAAGAACACAAGACATGAGGAGAATAAACCGGAAAGTTTAGTGACGATTGGGACAAGAACACAAGACATGAGGAGAATAAACCGGAAAGTTTAGTGACGATTGGGACAAGAACACAAGACATGAGGAGAATAAACCGGAAAGTTTAGTGACGATTGGGACAAGAACACAAGACATGAGGAGAATAAACCGGAAAGTTTAGTGACGATTGGGACAAGAACACAACACATGAGGAGAATAAACCGGAAAGTTTAGTGACGATTGGGACAAGAACACAAGACATGAGGAGAATAAACCGGAAAGTTTAGTGACGATTGGGACAAGAACACAAGACATGAGGAGAATAAACCGGAAAGTTTAGTGACGATTGGGACAAGAACACAAGACATGAGGAGAATAAATCGGAAAGTTTAGTGACGATTGGGACAAGAACACAAGACATGAGGAGAATAAACCGGAAAGTTTAGTGACGATTGGGACAAGAACACAAGACATGAGGAGAATAAACCGGAAAGTTTAGTGACGATTGGGACAAGAACACAAGCCATGAGGAGAATAAACCGGAAAGTTTAGTGACGATTGGGACAAGAACACAAGACATGAGGAGAATAAACCGGAAAGTTTAGTGACGATTGGGACAAGAACACAAGACATGAGGAAAATAAACCGGAAAGTTTAGTGACGATTGGGACAAGAACACAAGACATGAGGAGAATAAACCGGAAAGTTTAGTGACGATTGGGACAAGAACACAAGACATGAGGAGAATAAACCGGAAAGTTTAGTGACGATTGGGACAAGAACACAAGACATGAGGAGAATAAACCGGAAAGTTTAGTGACGATTGGGACAAGAACACAAGACATGAGGAGAATAAACCGGAAAGTGTAGTGACGATTGGGATAAGAACACAAGACATGAGGAGAATAAACCGGAAAGTTTAGTGACGATTGGGACAAGAACACAAGACATGAGGAGAATAAATCGGAAAGTTTAGTGACGATTGGGACAAGAACACAAGACATGAGGAGAATAAACCGGAAAGTTTAGTGACGATTGGGACAAGAACACAAGACATGAGGAGAATAAACCGGAAAGTTTAGTGACGATTGGGACAAGAACACAAGCCATGAGGAGAATAAACCGGAAAGTTTAGTGACGATTGGGACAAGAACACAAGACATGAGGAGAATAAACCGGAAAGTTTAGTGACGATTGGGACAAGAACACAAGACATGAGGAAAATAAACCGGAAAGTTTAGTGACGATTGGGACAAGAACACAAGACATGAGGAGAATAAACCGGAAAGTTTAGTGACGATTGGGACAAGAACACAAGACATGAGGAGAATAAACCGGAAAGTTTAGTGACGATTGGGACAAGAACACAAGACATGAGGAGAATAAACCGGAAAGTTTAGTGACGATTGGGACAAGAACACAAGACATGAGGAGAATAAACCGGAAAGTGTAGTGACGATTGGGATAAGAACACAAGACATGAGGAGAATAAACCGGAAAGTTTAGTGACGATTGGGATAAGAACACAAGACATGAGGAGAATAAACTGGAAAGTTTAGTGACAATTGGAACAAGAACACAAGACATGAGGAGAATAAACCGGAAAGTTTAGTGACGATTGGGACAAGAACACAAGACATGAGGAGAATAAACCGGAAAGTTTAGTGACGATTGGGACAAGAACACAAGCCATGAGGAGAATAAACCGGAAAGTTTAGTGACGATTGGGACAAGAACACAAGACATGAGGAGAATAAACCGGAAAGTTTAGTGACGATTGGGACAAGAACACAAGACATGAGGAAAATAAACCGGAAAGTTTAGTGACGATTGGGACAAGAACACAAGACATGAGGAGAATAAACCGGAAAGTTTAGTGACGATTGGGACAAGAACACAAGACATGAGGAGAATAAATCGGAAAGTTTAGTGACGATTGGGACAAGAACACAAGACATGAGGAGAATAAACCGGAAAGTTTAGTGACGATTGGGACAAGAACACAAGACATGAGGAGAATAAACCGGAAAGTTTAGTGACGATTGGGACAAGAACACAAGCCATGAGGAGAATAAACCGGAAAGTTTAGTGACGATTGGGACAAGAACACAAGACATGAGGAGAATAAACCGGAAAGTTTAGTGACGATTGGGACAAGAACACAAGACATGAGGAAAATAAACCGGAAAGTTTAGTGACGATTGGGACAAGAACACAAGACATGAGGAGAATAAACCGGAAAGTTTAGTGACGATTGGGACAAGAACACAAGACATGAGGAGAATAAACCGGAAAGTTTAGTGACGATTGGGACAAGAACACAAGACATGAGGAGAATAAACCGGAAAGTTTAGTGACGATTGGGACAAGAACACAAGACATGAGGAGAATAAACCGGAAAGTGTAGTGACGATTGGGATAAGAACACAAGACATGAGGAGAATAAACCGGAAAGTTTAGTGACGATTGGGACAAGAACACAAGACATGAGGAGAATAAATCGGAAAGTTTAGTGACGATTGGGACAAGAACACAAGACATGAGGAGAATAAACCGGAAAGTTTAGTGACGATTGGGACAAGAACACAAGACATGAGGAGAATAAACCGGAAAGTTTAGTGACGATTGGGACAAGAACACAAGCCATGAGGAGAATAAACCGGAAAGTTTAGTGACGATTGGGACAAGAACACAAGACATGAGGAGAATAAACCGGAAAGTTTAGTGACGATTGGGACAAGAACACAAGACATGAGGAAAATAAACCGGAAAGTTTAGTGACGATTGGGACAAGAACACAAGACATGAGGAGAATAAACCGGAAAGTTTAGTGACGATTGGGACAAGAACACAAGACATGAGGAGAATAAACCGGAAAGTTTAGTGACGATTGGGACAAGAACACAAGACATGAGGAGAATAAACCGGAAAGTTTAGTGACGATTGGGACAAGAACACAAGACATGAGGAGAATAAACCGGAAAGTGTAGTGACGATTGGGATAAGAACACAAGACATGAGGAGAATAAACCGGAAAGTTTAGTGACGATTGGGATAAGAACACAAGACATGAGGAGAATAAACTGGAAAGTTTAGTGACAATTGGAACAAGAACACAAGACATGAGGAGAATAAACCGGAAAGTTTAGTGACGATTGGGACAAGAACACAAGACATGAGGAGAATAAACCGGAAAGTTTAGTGACGATTGGGATAAGAACACAAGACATGAGGAGAATAAACTGGAAAGTTTAGTGACGATTGGAATAAGAACACAAGACATGAGAAGAATAAACCGGAAAGTTTAGTGACGATTGGGACAAGAACACAAGACATGAGGAGAATAAACCGGAAAGTTTAGTGACGATTGGGATAAGAACACAAGACATGAGGAGAATAAACCGGAAAGTTTAGTGACGATTGGGACAAGAACACAAGACATGAGGAGAATAAACTGGAAAGTTTAGTGACGATTGGAACAAGAACACAAGACATGAGAAGAATAAACCGGAAAGTTTAGTGACGATTGGGACAAGAACACAAGACATGAGGAGAATAAACCAGAAAGTTTAGTGACGATTGGGACAAGAACACAAGACATGAGGAGAATAAACCAGAAAGTTTAGTGACGATTGGGACAAGAACACAAGACATGATCAAAGACTCATTTGATCGTATGAGACGCGGAACTATAATGCTTACACCTATGACACTTGATAACGGTGGTATCTGTGAAGCTTACACCTATGACACTTGATAACCGTGGTATCTGTGAAGCTTACACCTATGACACTTCATAACGGTGGTATCTGTGAAGCTTACACCGTCAGCCCAGTCCACAAGCAAACTAGACCGTCGTATTTTCTCGTGGAGTTGTTCTTTAGCTGCACACAGCCAGAACTTCAGTGTTCTTTAGCTGCACACAGCCAGAACGCCAGTGTTCTTTAGCTGCACATAGCAGGACTTCAGTGTTCATGAACTGAGACAATATACCATGGCTGGCTGTAGAGAGGACAGAACCTCTATATCTTCCTCTTCTTCTGTTCGCTTGAAATGTATTGTCTACATCCGAAATGTTGTCTCTTGTAAAAACTTCACTGTCTGTTTTAGTTCACCCAGCGGTCCATACAGATTTAGTTCACTCAGTGCTCCATACAGCTTTAGTTCACTCAGTGCTCCATACAGATTTAGTTCACTCAGTGCTCCATACAGATTTAGTTCACTCAGTGCTCCATACAGATTTAGTTTACTCAGTGCTCCATACAGTTTGAAGTGCCAGAAGGTGTATCTGTACATGTCGTCCTCGGGCCAGCCTTGGTGTATGTCATCTGCTGTCTAAAGTGCCAGTCTGCACATGTCGTCCTCGGGACCAGCCTTGGAGTATGTCATCTGCTGTCTAAAGTGCCAGTCTGTGCATGTCGTCCTCGGGCCAGCCTTGGAGTATGTCATCTGATGTCTAAAGTGCCAGTCTGTACATGTCGTCCCCGGGCCACCCTTGGAGTATGTCATCTGTACATGTCGTCCCCGGGCCAGCCTTGGAGTATGTCATCTGCTGTCTAAAGTGCCAGTCTGTACATGTCGTCCCCAGGCCAGCCTTGGAGTATGTCATCTGATGTCTAAAGTGCCAGTCTGTGCATGTCGTCCTCGGGCCAGCCTTGGAGTATGTCATCTGATGTCTAAAGTGCCAGTCTGTGCATGTCGTCCTCGGGCCAGCCTTGGAGTATGTCATCTGCTGTCTAAAGTGGCAGTCTGTACATGTCGTCCTCGGGCCAGGCTTGGAGTATGTCATCTGATGTCTAAAGTGCCAGTCTGTACATGTCGTCCCCGGGCCACCCTTGGAGTATGTCATCTGTACATGTCGTCCCCGGGCCAGCCTTGGAGTATGTCATCTGCTGTCTAAAGTACCAGTCTGTACATGTCGTCCCCAGGCCAGCCTTGGAGTATGTCATCTGATGTCTAAAGTGCCAGTCTGTGCATGTCGTCCTCGGGCCAGCCTTGGAGTATGTCATCTGCTGTCTAAAGTGCCAGTCTGTGCATGTCGTCCTCGGGCCAGCCTTGGAGTATGTCATCTGATGTCTAAAGTGCCAGTCTGTGCATGTCGTCCTCGGGCCAGCCTTGGAGTATGTCATCTGATGTCTACAGTGCCAGTCTGTGCATGTCGTCCTCGGGCCAGCCTTGGAGTATGTCATCTGATGTCTAAAGTGCCAGTCTGTGCATGTCGTCCTCGGGCCAGCCTTGGAGTATGTCATCTGATGTCTAAAGTGCCAGTCTGTGCATGTCGTCCTCGGGCCAGCCTTGGAGTATGTCATCTGATGTCTAAAGTGCCAGTCTGTGCATGTCGTCCTCGGGCCAGCCTTGGAGTATGTCATCTGATGTCTAAAGTGCCAGTCTGTGCATGTCGTCCTCGGGCCAGCCTTGGAGTATGTCATCTGATGTCTAAAGTGCCAGTCTGTGCATGTCGTCCTCGGGCCAGCCTTGGAGTATGTCATCTGATGTCTAAAGTGCCAGTCTGTGCATGTCGTCCTCGGGCCAGCCTTGGAGTATGTCATCTGCTGTCTAAAGTGCCAGTCTGTGCATGTCGTCCTCGGCCAGCCTTGGAGTATGTCATCTGCTGTCTACAGTGCCAGTCTGTGCATGTCGTCCTCGGGCCAGCCTTGGAGTATGTCATCTGCTGTCTACAGTGCCAGTCTGTGCATGTCGTCCTCGGGCCAGCCTTGGAGTATGTCATCTGCTGTCTACAGTGCCAGTCTGTGCATGTCGTCCTCGGGCAGCCTTGGAGTATGTCATCTGATGTCTAAAGTGCCAGTCTGTGCATGTCGTCCTCGGGCCAGCCTTGGAGTATGTCATCTGATGTCTAAAGTGCCAGTCTGTGCATGTCGTCCTCGGGCCAGCCTTGGAGTATGTCATCTGCTGTCTAAAGTGCCAGTCTGTGCATGTCGTCCTCGGCCAGCCTTGGAGTATGTCATCTGATGTCTAAAGTGCCAGTCTGTGCATGTCGTCCTCGGGCCAGCCTTGTAGTATGTCATCTGCTGTCTAAAGTGCCAGTCTGTGCATGTCGTCCTCGGGCCAGCCTTGGAGTATGTCATCTGATGTCTAAAGTGCCAGTCTGTGCATGTCGTCCTCGGGCCAGCCTTGGAGTATGTCATCTGATGTCTAAAGTGCCAGTCTGTGCATGTCGTCCTCGGGCCAGCCTTGGAGTATGTCATCTGATGTCTAAAGTGCCAGTCTGTGCATGTCGTCCTCGGGCCAGCCTTGGAGTATGTCATCTGATGTCTAAAGTGCCAGTCTGTGCATGTCGTCCTCGGGCCAGCCTTGGAGTATGTCATCTGCTGTCTAAAGTGCCAGTCTGTGCATGTCGTCCTCGGCCAGCCTTGGAGTATGTCATCTGCTGTCTAAAGTGCCAGTCTGTGCATGTCGTCCTCGGGCCAGCCTTGGAGTATGTCATCTGCTGTCTACAGTGCCAGTCTGTGCATGTCGTCCTCGGGCCAGCCTTGGAGTATGTCATCTGCTGTCTACAGTGCCAGTCTGTGCATTTCGTCCTCGGGCAGCCTTGGAGTATGTCATCTGATGTCTAAAGTGCCAGTCTGTGCATGTCGTCCTCGGGCCAGCCTTGGAGTATGTCATCTGATGTCTAAAGTGCCAGTCTGTGCATGTCGTCCTCGGGCCAGCCTTGGAGTATGTCATCTGCTGTCTAAAGTGCCAGTCTGTGCATGTCGTCCTCGGCCAGCCTTGGAGTATGTCATCTGCTGTCTACAGTGCCAGCCTGTGCATGTCGTCCTCGGGCCAGCCTTGGAGTATGTCATCTGCTGTCTACAGTGCCAGTCTGCACGTGCAAATGTCTGATTCGTGAATCTGGACACTCTTGAAATACGTGTTGTTGCCTGATCTATTGTGTCCTGTTCTAAGGCGCAGAATAATGATTCTGATCTGCTCATAAAGTGGTAACCATGTTGTGCTGGTGTTGGAGTTTGTCTGACTGATGTGATGATTGTCTGACTGATGTGATGATTGTCTGACTGATGTGATGATTGTCTGACTGATGTGATGATTGTCTGACTGATGTGATGATTCTTTTCTGTAGGTGGAATGTGACAGGTACATCAGGTTAGGTTGTTCTTCTATTGCCCCTTCGTCAGCTAATCGATCAGCTCTCTAGTTTCCTGGCACTTCACAGTGAGATGGTATTCACTGTGTGGTGACCTTATGTTGTAATGTGTATAGTGACCTCTCGATGACTGCCAAGTTCAGAAGTAGTGTCCGCAATACTGGCTATTTCCCAGATTGGAGCCTCTAAAGTACTTTTGCATCTGTCAATAGCACCACTGGTTGTCTGCCATGGTTGGTATTTAGTAATTTCTCGGTTCCTATCATGATTGTTTGGATTTCTGTAACATAGTTATGGCAGTACTTTCTTGTTGGTACACTCCCGCTCCTCCATCTCGAACAGCATTTTGTGCTGAATCATCTGTGTAGACTCGGATCCAGAGGTTCTGTGGGTATTCTTCATCAAGGAAACTGAGAGTGGCACTTCTGCGCTGCACACAGTTCTGTTCTTCCGTGTCGAATATTCCTCTCACCTTTGTCTGGATTTTAGTGATAGTCTATATTCCTCTTTCCGTGTTCGTTCTCGGATAGTTTTCGGGGGGATACCAACTGTGGGAAGATCGGTGGTTTCTCTGCAGAGTCGAGGATAAAACTGTTTCCTTTCAACCGTCCCATAGCTAGGTTCTTAGATCTGTTCTTCATAGGGTAACCTGGCAAGCTGAGGAACTTTTCTGCGTGTATTAGTGTTTTTGTATCAGTATTTATGCTGACACACCATCTATTTGCCCATGCAACAATTGTATCTACAGCTCTTGTAGCGATCTGGTGGCGACTGGTGCATGTTCATTTGTGCTCCATAGATTATCAGCGTACAGTGCCACTTTAATTTCTGTACAAGGTCATTGACACAGATTAAGACAAGTTGTGGGGACAGAACTTTCTTGCTCTTGAGTCCGTCTATCTGTACTCGGGCTCTTCTGTTGTGCAAGTATGCGTTCACCCATTTGTACATTCTTCCATTGACTTTATAGTTTCTCGGTTTCTTCATCAGACCTCCATTCTGAACTTTTTCGAAGGCTTTCTTTAGATTTATCCATGCCCCAAGCACTAGTTTTTGTTTTTTTTTTGTAAAATATTATATTGTAATGCATGAGCATCCTCAATTTTTTTGAGAGAGGTAGGTTGTCTGATCTTCCGTAGAGTAGCACTACCTAAAGCCAGCCTGTTGTGGCACAAGGATGTTTTCACTTTCAATGTACCACAGCAGTCTGTGATTGATTGATGCGCTCAGAGACAGCTGGTGAGGCTAATTGGTTGGGGGGGGGGGGGGGGTAGACTGGGACATTTCTGTTTTTAGGAGAGGTATCATCATTGCTTTTCTCCAGGCTTGCGTTATAAATTTTTATATTCTTGTTATTGCTACAAATGAATCTAATAGGGTATGCATGAATGAAATATTGCAGAGAGAGAGAGAGAGAGAGAGAGAGAGAGAGAGAGAGAGAGAGAGGGAGAGAGAGAGAGAGAGAGAGAGAGAGAGAGAGAGAGAGAGAGAGAGAGAGAGAGAGAGAGAGAGAGAGATGGGCCTGCGTGACCATTTCTTAAACCTTTGAAAATTAAGTTCATTTGTTCTTCGTTCGTTCGCTACTTCTCACTTTCTCTTCTTTCCTCTCTCCTTCTCTCACTCTCTTCGTTCCCCCCTCTCTCTCCATTTCTCTCTTCTCCTCTTTCTCTGCTCCTCTCTCTTTTTATATTTTCCGCTGTTTCTCCACTCCTGTTGTCCTTTCTTCCCATCTTTCCTTTCAACCCCCCCCCCCCCCCCATTATCCCTTCCAAAATCTCTCTCTTTACACAATCACACACGCACGCACACACACACGCACACGGTCGCAAACAACAAACACACACATCTGCATGACACAAACACTGCATGAAAGAAAATGAAAGCTGATAATTAAAGTGCTGGAAACAATTGCGAGTGGAAAGTCTGATTTGGCTGACTGTTTCCAATCTGGCCACCCCGCATTTGTGATGATGCCAGATTGCCCGTGGGAAATCAGGGCAAATGTGCGGACAGAACGCAATCTGCGAGCCAAACTGGCAATTCCCAGGGAAGCAGGACTGGTTGATGGAGGGACAAAGTGACGAATGGCGAGAAATGAACAGAGTTGGAGTTATATAGAAACAGGGTTTGCTAGAGTTATATAGAAACAGGGTTTGCTAGAGTTATATAGAAACAGGGTTTGCTAGAGTTATATAGAAACAGGGTTTGCTAGAGTTATATAGAAACAGGGTTTGCTAGAGTTATATAGAAACAGGGTTTGCTAGAGTTATATAGAAACAGGGTTTGCTAGAGTTATATAGAAACAGAGTTGGCTAGAGCTATATAGAAACAGAGTTGGTTAGAGTTATATGGAAACAGTGTTGGCTAGAGTTATATAGAAACAGAGTTGGCTAGAGTTATGTAGAAACAGAGTTGGCTAGAGTTATATAGAAACAGAGTTGGCTAGAGTTATATAGAAACAGAGTTGGAGTTATATAGAGACAGAGTTGGCTAGAGTTATATAGAAACAGAGTTGGCTAGAGTTATATGGAAACTGTGTTGACTGGAGTTATATAGAAACATAGTTGGCTAGAGTTATATAGAAACATAGTTGTCTAGAGTTATATAGAAACAGAGTTGGCTAGAGTTATATAGAAACAGAGTTGGCTAGAGCTATATAGAAACAGAGTTGGTTAGAGTTATATGGAAACAGTGTTGACTGGAGTTATATAGAAACATAGTTGGCTAGAGTTATATAGAAACAGAGTTGACTGGAGTTATATAGAAACATAGTTGTCTAGA
This sequence comes from Cepaea hortensis, assembly GCA_963921405.1. NCBI lineage: Eukaryota > Metazoa > Mollusca > Gastropoda > Stylommatophora > Helicidae > Cepaea > Cepaea hortensis. The sequence goes on from OY992893.1 coordinate 99,138,361, forward strand.
GTTATATAGAAACAGAGTTGACTGGAGTTATATAGAAACAGAGTTGGCTAGAGTTATATAGAAACAGAGTTGGCTAGAGTTATATAGAAACAGAGTTGGCTAGAGCTATATAGAAACAGAGTTGACTGGAGTTATATAGAAACAGAGTTGACTGGAGTTATATAGAAACAGAGTTGGCTAGAGTTATATAGAAACAGAGTTGGCTAGAGTTATATAGAAACAGAGTTGGCTAGAGTTATATAGAAACAGAGTTGACTGGAGTTATATAGAAACAGAGTTGACTGGAGTTATATAGAAACAGAGTTGGCTAGAGTTATATAGAAACAGAGTTGGCTAGAGCTATATAGAAACAGAGTTGGCTAGAGTTATATGGAAACAGTGTTGACTGGAGTTATATAGAAACAGAGTTGGCTAGAGTTATGTAGAAACAGAGTTGGCTAGAGTTATATAGAAACAGAGTTGGCTAGAGTTATATAGAAACAGAGTTGGAGTTATATAGAGACAGAGTTGGCTAGAGTTATATAGAAACAGAGTTGGCTAGAGTTATATAGAAACAGAGTTGGAGTTATATAGAAACAGAGTTGGCTGGAGTTATATAGAAACATGCAGAAACACCTGTGCTAGACATAACTGGCATCAGCTTCAGCCAGATGGCCACCAAGGCTTGCCGGCTTGGGCTGTGAGCAACGAGACAGGAGGCAGTGGATGGGCAGATTAGTCAAAAACAGATTGACAGAGATGGAATTGTCATAGATAACAACTAACACTGAATCATCAATCTGAGAAAGTCAGTAGTTTACCGAAGCTATCCAGGCAGCCAGCAGTCCGTGCAGGCGGCGGAGACTGAGATCCATTGTAATCCACGGACACGTCCAGATCTGCTTAACGAGGCCGGGCCTGGCTGGGTCGGCTTATCTACTTCATTAAGTGATAACCCACCTGCACAACTTGATTAGTGCTCGAACGCACACCTGGTCTCGACCGAACGGCCTGGCCGGCGACATGATTGACATGCAGGTGTCACAGTTGACAGAAGCAGTCTGTTGCCGCCATCCCTCCCTCCCGACCTCTGGCAGAACAAACAGTCTCTCACCTACTGACTTCCCCCAGGTATGACGTCTGCCGCGCCAACAGTACGCACACTCACACAGACTTAATGACTTCCCCCAGGTATGACGTCTGCCCCGCCAACAGTACGCACACTCACACAGACTTAATGACTTCCAGTCGTGTCTGTTACTTTCACCCGTTGTTCAAAAACCTGTTGGCAGTCTGTGGGGCTTAATGCGTTTGAACTTAGGGTGCGCTGATGACGGAGTAATGGAGAAAGTTCCCTACATTGAGCAGTTAAGCTGCAACGTTAACTTCCCTTCATCAAGCAATGGCAAACTACCGACCGTAAACTTGTCCAGATAAAGAACTTCTGCTTGGGCTTGATGGCAACCCCCTGCACAGGACACGCAACATTGGAAAAAAAAAATGAAGTAGTGTAGTTGGGACTGCGTGGCTTTGTGAGGTGTGTGGGTATGTGAGGTTGTGTGGGTATGTTGGGTTGTGTGGGTATGTGAGGTTGTGTGGGTTTGTGGGGTTGTGTGGGTATGTGAGGTTGCGTGGAAATGAGAGATTGTGTGGGTATGTGAGGTTGTGTGGGTATGTGGGGTTGTGTGGGTATGTGAGGTTGTGTGGGTATGTGGGGTTGTGTGGGTATGTGAGGTTGTGTGGGTATGTGGGGTTGTGTGGGTATGTGGGGTTGTGTGGGTATGTGAGGTTGTGTGGTTATGTGAGGTTGTGTGGTTATGTGAGGTTGTGTGGTTATGTGAGGTTGTGTGGTTATGTGAGGTTGTGTGGGTATGTGAGGTTGTGTGGTTATGTGAGGTTGTGTGGGTATGTGGGGTTGTGTGGTTATGTGAGGTTGTGTGGTTATGTGAGGTTGTGTGGGTATGTGATGTATTTCCTTGGTAAGTTTACACACAGAAGCCACAAACAACCTGGTGCACGATTTATTGCCTGGCATATTTCGCTGCATCTCGTCAGGTGCGTACTGCAGTGTTATATATTTTATGAAGTGAATTAATGAATACAACTTTAACTGCAACATTCAAATCACATAGTCACAGGTATTGTTCAAATGTGGAACATCTGTTATCTGCAAGGTCATTTTAAATTGAACACAAACTCTTTCTGGTTTTGCACAAAACTGGCGGGGACCGCATAATCGCTAAGGTCTCAATATATGCGAGCAATGTTTATTGTTTGTCCAATATAGCATACGACATATTGTTTTCTGTGTTGCCGTTATGTCAGTATTTTGTGAGGTGTTGAGAAATCGACAATGATGGCGTTGTATGAACTGTCGACTGCACAGGGATCCCTCAAGAACGATTATAGTCTGTTTACTTTTGTCTGCCCCAATATAAAATTCCACATCTCAGTAACCAACTGAGGAAAAATGATGAGATTTAGCTTATAACCTTATCATTATGTCCACCCAACAAAAACAATTTTGTTCTGGAGATTGTCTGGCTGAGTGATTACAACGCTGGACTCTCCTTCGGGAGACCCGGGTTCGATCCCTCGGTAAGGTGTGGGAATTTTTTCTGTCGGGGGCAAAAAGAAAATCCTAACCTGCACAGTTCACGGCGACTGCACTAGCCAGGCGGCCTTATTCCTCAGGCTCAAAGATCCCTCTGCCAGACACCGCAAGGTACTATATTGGCAGTAAATGACAGTTGACAGATTGTACAGTAGATTTCAATGTTTGTTTATATGCGGTATATAATTTACGGGTCAGAGATGAAGTGCACATTATTAAATATATTACGTCTTCACACGGAAACATTAGCGTTGAATAGTTAATTTTCTCGTGGGACATCGTGGGACATGCGATTGACCTTATGACAAGAGCCTCGCTTTGTGGAACGGGGCATTGTTAGCGATAAATCACTAGTTTTTCACCAAAACATCAAAGAAATGTCGCTGCTTTCCATGATTTAAGTTGCTTTTGGACCTTTCAAAGACATATTCCTAAGGTGGGGGTAAATATAAGACGGCAGGAAAAATTTAATAACGTTGCAACATACCGTTTTCAAAATAATTGATCGTGAATGAAGGCATTCATTTCTGGACAGACTATAACTTTCTTCCACCCACCCTGGTATGTGTTCAGTTTATCTGTTTGCTAAATATCTGCCAGTTCTAGCTATGTAAGTGGCTTGGCACTCACACTGGAATTGTCTTTCCGTTCTACCTATGTAAGTGGCTTGGCACTCACACTGGAATTGTCTTTCCGTTCTATCAATGTAAATGGCTTTTCACTCACACTGGAATTGTCTTTCCGTTCTACCTATGTAAGTGGCTTGGCACTCACACTGGAATTGTCTTTCCGTTCTACCTATGTAAGTGGCTTGGCACTCACACTGGAATTGTCTTTCCGTTCTATCAATGTAAATGGCTTTTCACTCACACTGGAATTGTCTTTCCGTTCTACCTATGTAAGTGGCTTGGCACTCACACTGGAATTGTCTTTCCGTTCTACCTATGTAAGTGGCTTGGCACTCACACTGGAATTGTCTTTCCGTTCTATCAATGTAAATGGCTTTTCACTCACACTGGAATTGTCTTTCCGTTCTACCTATGTAAGTGGCTTGGCACTCACACTGGAATTGTCTTTCCGTTCTACCTATGTAAGTGGCTTGGCACTCACACTGGAATTGTCTTTCCGTTCTATCAATGTAAATGGCTTGGCACTCACACTGGAATTGTTCAATGCAGTTTGATCTAGTCTCCGTACAACACTCGAAATGTCCTCGGTTTCACCGCCCCCCTCCCCCCCTCTCAACTTTGATAGGTGTGCTTCCACTGTCCACAATTCCGTCTCATACACGTAATCCATGTCAGCCAGTGCTCCCTCCGTAGTATGGTCTACAACTGTGACTTATTTGACTGTTCACTCACCTGGACAATGTGAGGGTGTGTGTGTGTGTGTGTGTGTGTGTGAGAGAGAGAGAGAGAGAGAGAGAAAGTGTGTGTGTGTGTGTAGTTTAGTTTAGTCGACGGATCAACATCACGACACAAGGGTGTAACCCATACGTGCTCCGTTCTACTCCTAACTCAAGCCTGAGACTGGAGAATCTCAGCTCAGTGCAAGAACTCCGTAGCACCGCCGAGGATCCTGAAATACTTTGGGTAGATTTTTAACTAGAAATTTTGCCCGGGCAGCGCCGTTAGGCTACTCTTTTTCGATTTCCAACTGCCAAGGGATTTTTTACGTGCGCAACAATACACACGGGCGTCCGATCTCACTACCCAGAGACCAGGGGAAATTTTATTACTAGAAGTCCACGTGAAAAAATTCCCGCCCTCACCTTGGCTTGAACCCGGGACCTTCAGCACTCGAGGCGGACACCATACCTCGAGACCACTCAGTTTGTGTGTGTTAATGTGTGAGTGTAATGGGACCCCACTGTGTGTGTGCGTCTCTGTGAGTGGGAGAGTATATGTGTGTGAGTGTATGCACGTGTGACTGTGTGTGTGAGAGTTGAAACATAACATAGCCGCTATAGATGGCTGTTTGGTAGCTCGGTACAAGGGACACAATCCAAGAAACTCTTGTAATGCACGAAGGGAAATAAGTCAGTCAAATTATAAGTTAAGATCGAGAAAGACAAGACAGAACTAGAGTTGTCAGATCTTGTCACCGAGATCCCGGGAGTTTCTCCAGACATCACACAGATTAATATTGTCACCGAGAAGCCGGGAGTTTCTCCAGACGTCACACAGATTAATATTGTCACCGAGAAGCCGGGAGTTTCTCCAGACGTCACACATATTAATATTGTCACCGAGAAGCCGGGAGTTTCTCCAGACGTCACACAGATTAATATTGTCACCGAGAAGCCGGGAGTTTCTCCAGACGTCAAACAGATTAATATTGTTACCGAGAAGCCGGGAGTTTCTCCAGACGTCACACAGATTAATATTGTAGATTAATATTGTTACAGAGAAGCCGGGAGTTTCTCCAGACGTCACACAGATTAAATATTGTTACAGAGAAGCCGGGAGTTTCTCCAGAAGTCACACAGATTAATATTGTCACAGAGAGGCCGGGACGTTGATCTAGACATCACACACGTTAATCTTGTCACAGAGAAGCCGGGACGTTGCTCCAGACGGCACACAGATTAGTATTGTCACAGAGAAGCCGGGACGTTGCTCTAGACATCACACACGTTAATTTTGTCACAGAGAAGCCGGGACGTTGCACCAGACGTCACACAGATTAATATTGTCACAGAGAAGCCGGGACGTTGCTCTAGATATCACACACATTCATCTAGTCACCGAGAAGCCGAGACGTTGCTCCAGACGTCACACACGTGACAACCTCATTTACCCACACAACCTCACATGTTGTCACTGAAAAGCCGGGACGCTGCTCTTAGTCTCAGATGTCACACATTAATATTGTCACTGAGAAGCCGGGACATTGCTCTTAGTCTCAGATGTCACACATTAATATTGTCACTGAGAAGCCGGGATGCTGCTCTTAGTCTCAGATGTCACACATTAATATTGTCACTGAGAAGCCGGGACATTGCTCTTAGTCTCAGATGTCACACATTAATATTGTCACTGAGAAGCCGGGACATTGCTCTTAGTCTCAGATGTCACACATTAATATTGTCACTGAGAAGCCGGGACATTGCTCTTAGTCTCAGATGTCACACATTAATATTGTCACTGAGAAGCCGGGACATTGCTGTTAGAGTCTCAGATGTCACACATTAATATTGTCACTCATCATCATCATCATCATCATCATCATCATCATCATCATCATCATCATCATCATCATCATCATCATCATCATCATCATCATCATCATCATCATCATCATCATGTGCTTTGCCAACTGGCGTAGGCTTTCATGTATTTTCCTAGATCTCTGTTCTCGGAGTTGTGGATCAACTCTGTTGATGATCTTCCTCCACGCCACCGTCCCAGTCCGTCCAGCATCATTTCTCTCAGTTCGCACTTGCCTCTTCTCCGACGGATGTTTCCAGTCTATGGTTTCCAATGCTTCTCTTCTCGTTGTATGAAGAACGAACGTAGATACACTTTTATTAGGCTCTTTCAGTCAGTCGTTGTCTGGCAGTCCAAGGTATTCGCAACATTCGTACTAGGAACCACAATTCGTTGCTTCCAAGCTTGTCCTAATTTGTTCAGACACGTTCCATGCTTGACTGACATACAGTAAGACAGGTTCTAGTAACATTCCAGCACTCTCTTTGTGACATTCAGTGATAGTGACTTATTGCATAAGATATTTGTCATGTTGTCAAATGCGGCTTTTGTTTGATAAATTATGATCTTAATCTGTCACAGGTTAAAGAATTCTAGCAACTGAAAATCAAGAACCATTTTGTGTATAATTACATTTTTCACTAGACAGAGCAACGCCGGGACAAAAGGGCTCAAGGGAAGCATTTTTATTTAATTAATACCAATACTGGCTTGGATAACCGGGACTGTCTCGGAAAATCGGGACTGTCTCGGAAAATCGGGACTGCCTCGGAAAATCGGGACGTCAGGAAACCCGATGAAAAAGATGATGAGTAAACATAGAGACGTGGCGTGTTGTGCAGAGGTTCGTGTCCTCTTGTGACTGAACAATAAATAGGTCACCATGTGACATTGAAAGAACCGGTGTCGATCGCTACACACTGAGCGAGATACTGGGGGGGGGGGGGCGGGGGAGGGGAGAGATCAGAGCACTTAGGGACTTAATGGATCCATGTGCAGTCAGGATGATCTGATCTTTGTTCTGGTTTTATTCCGTGGCTGTTTTTAGTTTGTCGAAGTGCAAGTACATTGTGACGTGCACACACGTTCCCATGGCGACCCCCAGTTCCACAAGAACCACCTCAAACGGCCGTCTGCCCCTATCCTGGTTATCACGCGTCCCTCCTCCACCTGCTCACACAGTGCCGACGTTTCCAGGCCAGAGTCTGGCTCCTGTGAGGCAGTAAGGCAACATTGAGTGAGACAGGGAACATTCGAGCCACCGCGGCATAATTCATTCTGTACAGCCCGGACACAAAACTGTCAAGTCAACAGGTCGACCATGAGAGAAGTGATCAACATCCATCTAGGGCAGTGCGGGGTACAGATTGGAAATGCCTGCTGGGAACTCTTCTGTTTGGAGCACGGGATTCAACCAGACGGACAGATGCCGTCGGACAAAACTATTGGAGGAGGCGATGATTCTTTCAACGCATTCTTCCATGAAACTGGAGCGGGGAAACACGTCCCTAGGGCAGTCTTCGTGGACTTGGAGCCCACAGTTGTAGATGAAGTCAGAACTGGAACGTACAGACAACTGTTCCATCCAGAGCAGCTCATTTCAGGTCAGGATAACCATGCCACCGTGTGTTATTTATCTGTGACTGCAGTCTCAATTCATATCTCAGATTCTCTCTTCAGTTATCGCGTCATCAGTGTCAGCTCACACCTGTCTATATATCGTGTCTTGAGCGTCAGCTCACACCTGTCTAAATATCTTGTCTTCAGTGTCAACTCACACCTAACTGTCTGCTTATTGAGTCTTCGGTGTCACCTAACACCTGTCTAGTCATCGCGTCTTCAGTGTCCACTCACACCTGTCTACTTATCGTGTCTTCAGTGTCAGCTCACACCTAACTGTCTAGTTATCGTGTCTTCAGTGTCAGCTCACACCTAACTGTCTAGTTATCGTGTCTTCAGTGTCAGCTAACACCTAACTGTCTAGTTATCGTGTCTTCAGTGTCAGCTCACACCTAACTGTCTAGTTATCGTGTCTTCAGTGTCAGCTCACACCTAACTGTCTAGTTATCGTGTCTTCAGTGTCCACTCACACCTAACTGTCTAGTTATCGTGTCTTCAGTGTCCACTCACACCTAACTGTCTACTTATCGTGTCTTCAGTGTCCACTCACACCTAACTGTCTAGTTATCGTGTCTTCAGTGTCCACTCACACCTGTCTAGTTATCGTGTCTTCAGTGTCAGCTCACACCTAACTGTCTAGTTATCGTGTCTTCAGTGTCCACTCACACCTAACTGTCTAGTTATCGTGTCTTCAGTGCCAACTCACACCTAACTGTCTAGTTATCGTGTCTTCAGTGTCAGCTCACACCTAACTGTCTAGTTATCGTGTCTTCAGTGTCCACTCACACCTGTCTAGTTATCGTGTCTTCAGTGTCAGCTCACACCTAACTGTCTAGTTATTGTGTCTTCAGTGTCCACTCACACCTAACTGTCTAGTTATCGTGTCTTCAGTGTCAGCTCACACCTAACTGTCTAGTTATTGTGTCTTCAGTGTCAGCTCACACCTAACTGTCTAGTTATCGTGTCTTCAGTGTCCACTCACACCTAACAGTCTAGTTATCGTGTCTTCAGTGTCCACTCACACCTAACTGTCTAGTTATCGTGTCTTCAGTGTCCACTCACACCTGTCTAGTTATCGTGTCTTCAGTGTCAGCTCACACCTAACTGTCTAGTTATCGTGTCTTCAGTGTCCACTAACACCTGTCTAGTTATGGTGTCTTCAGTGTCAACTCACACATAAGTGTCTAGTTATCGTGTCTTCAGTGTCCACTCACACCTAACTGTCTAGTTATCGTGTCTTCAGTGCCAACTCACACCTAACTGTCTAGTTATCGTGTCTTCAGTGTCAGCTCACACCTAACTGTCTAGTTATCGTGTCTTCAGTGTCAGCTCACACCTAACTGTCTAGTTATCGTGTCTTCAGTGTCAGCTCACACCTAACTGTCTAGTTATCGTGTCTTCAGTGTCCACTCACACCTAACTGTCTAGTTATCGTGTCTTCAGTGTCCACTCACACCTAACTGTCTACTTATCGTGTCTTCAGTGTCCACTCACACCTAACTGTCTAGTTATCGTATCTTCAGTGTCCACTCACACCTGTCTAGTTATCGTGTCTTCAGTGTCCACTCACACCTAACTGTCTAGTTATCGTGTCTTCAGTGCCAACTCACACCTAACTGTCTAGTTATCGTGTCTTCAGTGTCAGCTCACACCTAACTGTCTAGTTATCGTGTCTTCAGTATCAGCTCACACCTAACTGTCTAGTTATCGTGTCTTCAGTGTCCACTCACACCTGTCTAGTTATCGTGTCTTCAGTGTCAGCTCACACCTGTCTAGTTATCGTGTCTTCAGTGTCAGCTCACACCTAACTGTCTAGTTATTGTGTCTTCAGTGTCAGCTCACACCTAACTGTCTAGTTATCGTGTCTTCAGTGTCCACTCACACCTAACTGTCTAGTTATCGTGTCTTCAGTGTCCACTCACACCTAACTGTCTAGTTATATTGTCTTCAGTGTCCACTCACACCTGTCTAGTTATCGTGTCTTCAGTGTCAGCTCACACCTAACTGTCTAGTTATCGTGTCTTCAGTGTCCACTCACACCTGTCTAGTTATCGTGTCTTCAGTGTCAACTCACACATAACTGTCTAGTTATCGTGTCTTCAGTGTCCACTCACACCTAACTGTCTAGTTATCGTGTCTTCAGTGCCAACTCACACCTAACTGTCTAGTTATCGTGTCTTCAGTGTCAGCTCACACCTAACTGTCTAGTTATCGTGTCTTCAGTATCAGCTCACACCTAACTGTCTAGTTATCGTGTCTTCAGTATCAGCTCACACCTAACTGTCTAGTTATCGTGTCTTCAGTATCAGCTCACACCTAACTGTCCAGTTATCGTGTCTTCAGTATCAGCTCACACCTAACTGTCTAGTTATCGTGTCTTCAGTGTCGGCTCACATCTGTCTAGTTATTGTGTCTTCAGTATCAGCTCACACCTAACTGTCTAGTTATCTTGTCTTTACCGTCAGCTCACACCTAACTGTCTAGTTATTGTGTCTTCAATGTCAGCTCACACCTAAGTGTCTAGTTATCGTGTCTTCAGTGTCAGCTCACACCTAACTGTCTAGTTATTGTGTCTTCAGTGTCAGCTCACACCTAACTGTCCAGTTATCGTGTATTTACCACCAACTCACACCTAACTGTCTAGTTATTGTGTTTTCAGTGTGAACTCACACCTAGCTGTCTAGTTATTGTGTCTTCAGTGTCAGCTCACACCTAACTGTCCAGTTATCGTGTATTTACCACCAGCTCACACCTAACTGTCTAGTTATTGTGTCTTCAGTGTCAGCTCACACCTAACTGTCTAGTTATTGTGTCTTCAGTGTCAGCTCACACCTAACTGTCTAGTTATTGTGTCTTCAGTGTCAACTCACACCGAACTGTCCAGTTATCGTGTAATTACCACCAACTCACACCTAACTGTCTAGTTATTGTGTCTTCAGTGTCATCTCACACCTAACTGTCTAGTTATTGTGTCTTCAGTGTCAGCTCACACCTAACTGTCTAGTTATCGTGTATTTACCACCAGCTCACACCTAACTGTCTAGTTATTGTGTCTTCAGTGTCAGCTCACACCTAACTGTCTAGTTATTGTGTCTTCAGTGTCAGCTCACACCTAACTGTCTAGTTATTGTGTTCAGTGTCAGCTCATACCTAACTGTCTAGTTATTGTGTCTTCAGTGTCAACTCACACTTAACTGTCTAGTTATTGTGTCTTCAGTGTTAGCTCACACCTAACTGTCTAGTTATTGTGTCTTCAGTGTCAGCTCACACCTAACTGTCTAGTTATTGTGTCTTCAGGGTCAGCTCACACCTAACTGTCTAGTTATCGTGTCTTCAGTGTCAGCTCACACCTAACTGTCTAGTTATCGTGTCTTCAGTGTCAGCTCACACCTAACTGTCCAGTTATTGTGTCTTCAGTGTCAGCTCACACCTAACTGTCTAGTTATTGTCTTCAGTGTAAGCTCACACCTAACTGTCTAGTTATCGTGGTCACTTGGTCACGTGCCTGTCTCAGTCCCGTGCTTGTCTCATGATCACGTCCCTGTATATAGCGACAGTATAGAGGCGGTACAGTGACAGTATAGAGGCGGTACAGTGACAGTATAGAGACGGTACAGTGACAGTATAGAGACGGTACAGTGACAGTATAGAGACGGTACAGTGACAGTATAGAGGCGGTACAGTGACAGTATAGAGACGGTACAGTGACAGTATATAGGCGGTACAGTGACAGTATAGAGACGGTACAGTGACAGTATAGAGGCGGTACAGTGACAGCATAGAGGCGGTACAGTGACAGTATAGAGACGGTACAGTGACAGTATAGAGACGGTACAGTGACAGTATAGAGGCGGTACAGTGACAATATAGAGACGATACAGTGACAGTATAGAGGCGGTACAGTGACAGTATAGAGGCGGTACAGTGACAGTATAGAGACGGTACAGTGACAGTATAGAGACGGTACAGTGACAGTATAGAGGCGGTACAGTGACAGTATAGAGGCGGTACAGTGACAGTATAGAGGCTGTACAGTGACAGTATAGCGGCGGTACAGTGACAGTATAGAGGCGGTACAGTGACAGTATAGAGGCGGTACAGTGACAGTATAGAGGCGGTACAGTGACAGTATAGAGACGGTACAGTGACAGTATAGAGGCGGTACAGTGACAGTATAGAGACGGTACAGTGACAGTATAGAAACGGTACAGTGACAGTATAGAGGCGGTACAGTGACAGTATAGAGGCGGTACAGTGACAGTATAGAGGCGGTACAGTGACAGGATAGAGGCGGTACCGTGACAGTATAGAGACGGTACAGTGACAGTATAGAGGCGGTACAGTGATAGTATAGAGGCGTTACAGTGACAGTATAGAGGCGGTACAGTGACAGTATAGAGACGGTACAGTGACAGTATAGAGACGGTACAGTGACAGTATAGAGACGGTACAGTGACAGTATTGAGGCGGTACAGCGACAGTATATAGACAGTACAGTGACAGTATAGAGGCGGTACAGTGACAGTATAGAGGCCTTACAGTGAGAGTATTGAGGCGGTACAGCGACAGTATATAGACGGTACAGTGACAGTATAGATGCGGTACAGCGACAGTATAGAGACGGTACAGTGACAGTATAGAGGCGGTACAGCGACAGTATAGAGTCAGAATAGAGACAGTACAGCGACAGTATAGAGACAGTACAGCGACAGTATAGAGACACAGATGCTGATTAAGTCTCACAATTTCACCACAGGAAAGGAGGACGCAGCCAACAACTATGCAAGGGGACATTACACTGTTGGCAAAGAGATCGTCGACCTGGTGCTGGACAGGATCCGCAAACTGGCTGACCAGTGTTCCGGTCTGCAGGGCTTCATGACCTACCACAGTTTTGGGGGTGGGACGGGGTCGGGCTTCACGTCTCTGTTGATGGAGCGTCTCTCAGTGGACTACGGCAAGAAGTCCAAGCTGGAGCTGGCCGTCTACCCGTGCCCACAGATCAGCACGGCTGTGGTGGAGCCCTACAACTCCATCCTGGTCACTCACACCACGCTGGAGCACGCCGACTGCGCCTTCCTGGTGGACAACGAGGCGCTGTACGATGTCTGTCGGCGGAACCTGGATATCGAGCGACCTACATACACAAACCTCAACCGCATTATTGGACAAACCATTTCCTCGTTGACAGCTTCTCTCAGGTTCGATGGCGCCGTCAACGTGGATCTGACCGAGTTTCAGACCAACCTGGTGCCATACCCTCGCATTCACTTCCCTCTGATTGTGTTGGCGCCGATAATCTCAGCGGAGAAGGCGTATCATGAACAAATTAACGTGGCAGAGATCACCAACGCATGCTTCGAGCCGGCCAATCAGATGGTGAAGTGTGACCCTCGCCATGGCAAGTACATGGCCTGTTGTCTGCTGTACCGTGGCGACGTGGTTCCCAAAGACGTGAACGCTGCCATTGCTGCCATCAAGACCAAGCGGACCATTCAGTTCGTGGACTGGTGCCCCACGGGCTTCAAGGTGGGCATCAACTACCAGCCGCCCACCGTGGTCCCTGGTGGCGACCTGGCCAAGGTTCAGAGGTCAGTCTGTATGATGGCCAACACCACGGCCATAGCAGAAGCCTGGGCACGTCTGGACCACAAGTTTGATCTGCTGTATGCCAAGAGGGCATTTGTTCATTGGTGAGTATCATCTGTTCATTGACGAGTGGCATTTGTTCATTTATGAGTGCCATTTGTTCATTGACGAATGCCATTTGTTCATTGGTGAGTATCATCTGTTCATTGACGAGTGGCATTTGTTCATTTATGAGGGCCATTTGTTCATTGACGAATGCCATTTGTTCATTGGTGAGTATCATCTGTTCATTGACGAGTGTCATTTGTTCATTGGTGAGTAGCATATGTTCATTGGTGAGTGTCATTTGTTCATTGGTGAGTATCATCTGTTCATTGACGAGTGCCATTTGTTCATTGGTGAGTATCATCTGTTCATTGACGAGTGTCATTTGTTCATTGACGAGTGCCATTTGTTCATTGGTGAGTGTCATGTGTTCATTAGTGGGTATCATATGTTCATTGGTGAGTATTATTTGTTCAGTGGTGGGTATCAATTGTTTACTGATGAGTATCATTTGTTCATTTGTGAGTATCATCTATTCAGTGGTGAGTATCATCTGTTCATTGGTGAGTATCATTTGTTCATTGGTAGCATATGATCATTGGTGAGTATCATTTGTTCATTGGTAGCATATGATCATTGGTGAGTGTCACTTGCTCATTGGTGAGTATCATGTGTTCACTGGTGAGTATCATTTGTTAATTTGTGAGTATCATTTATTCACTGGTGCATATCATTTGTTCATTGCTGAGTATCATTTGTTAATTTGTGAGTATCATGTGTTCACTGGTGCATATCATTTGTTCATTGCTGAGTATCATTTATTCACTGGTGCATATCATTTGTTCATTGCTGAGTATCATTTGTTCACTCGTGAGTATCATTTATTCACCCGTGAATTTCATGTCTTCATTGGTAAGTATCATTCGTTAACTCGTGAGTATCATGTGTTCATTGGTGAGTACATGATGTACCTTACAGTTGTGCTCTACACTACTTTTCTCCACACCCCACTCTCCACACTCCACTTTCCGCACTCCACTTTCCACATTCCACACTCCACTCTTCAAACTCCACACTCCACACCCAATCTCCACACTCCGGTCTCCACACTCCACAAACGATACAAGGTTAGATTTGTGCGTAGTGATACAAGGTTAGATTTATAGTGAAGTGATACAAGGTTAGATTTATGGTGAAGTGATACAAGGTTAGATTTATAGTGAAGTGATACAAGGTTAGATTTATAGTGAAGTGATACAAGGTTAGATTTATAGTGAAGTGATACAAGGTTAGATTTATAGTGAAGTGATACAAGGTTAGATTTATAGTGAAGTGATACAAGGTTAGATTTATGGTGAAGTGATACAAAGTTAGATTTATGGTGAAGTGATAAAAGGTTAGCTTTATGGTGAAGTGATACAAGGTTACATTTATGGTGAAGTGATACAAGGGTACATTTATGGTGAAGTGATACAAGGTTAGATGTATGGTTCAGTGATACATTAATAGATTTGTGTGGGGTGATACAAAGTTAGATTTATTGTGAGGTGATACAAAGTTAGATTTATGCTGATGTGATACATGGTTAGATTTATTGTGAAGTGATACAAGGTTAGATTTATTGTTCAGTGATACAAGGTTAGATTTATAGTGAAGTTATACAAGTTTAGATTTGTGGTGAAGTGATTCAAGATTAGACTTGTGTGTAGTGATACAAAGTTAGATTTGTGTGTAGTGATACAAGGTTAGAGTTATAGTGAAGTGATACAAGATTGGATTTATAGTGAAGTGATACAAGGTTAGATGTATGATGAAATGTTACGAGGTTAGATTTAAAGTGAGGTGATACAAGGTTAGACATAGTGAAGTGATACAAATTTAGATTATGGCGAAGTGATACAAGGTTAGAGTTATAGTGAAGTGGTACAAGGTTAGATATATGACGAAGTGATACAAGATTAGATTTATGGTGAAGTGATGCATGGTTAGATTTGCGTGAGGTGATACAAGGTTAGATTTATAGTGAAGTGATAAAGGTTAGATGTATGGTGAAGTGGTACCAGTTTACATTTATGGTGAAGTGATACAAGGCTAGATTTATGGTTCAGTGATACAAGGCTAGATTTGTGTGAAGTGATACAAGGTGAGATGTATTGTGAAGTGATATAAGGTTAGATTTATAGTGAAGTGATACAAGGTTAGACTTATGGGGAGTGATACAAGGTTAGATTTATTGTGAAGCGATACAAGGTTAGATTTATGGTGATGTGATACAAGGTTAGATTTATAGTGAAGTGATGCAAGGTTAGATTTATTCTGAAGTAATACAAAGTTAGATTTCTGTGAAGTGATACAAGGTTAGATTTATAGTAAAGTGATACAAGGTTAAATTTATGGCGAAGTGATACAAGTTTAGATTTATAGTGAAGTGATACAAGGTTAGATTTATGTGCAGGATACAAGGTTAGATCTGAGTGTAGTGATACAATTTTAGATTTATAGTGGAGTGATACAAGATTAGATGTATAGTGAAGTGATACAATGTTAGATTTATGGTGAAGTGTTACAAGGTTAGATTTATAGTGAAGTGATACGAGGTTAGATTTATGGTGAAGCGATACAAGGTTAGATTTATGGTGATGTGATACAAGGTCAGATTTATAGTGAAGTGATGCAAGGTTAGATTTATTCTGAAGTAATACAAAGTTAGATTTCTGTGAAGTGATACAAGGTTAGATTTATAATCAAGTGATACAAGGTTAAATTTATGGCGAAGTGATACAAGGTTAGATTTTTAGTGAAGTGATACAAGGTTAGATTTGTGTGTAGTGATACAATTTTAGATTTATAGTGGAGTGATACAAGATTAGATGTATAGTGAAGTGATACAATGTTAGATTTATGGTGAAGTGTTAAAAGGTTAGATTTATAGTGAAGTGATACGAGGTTAGATTTATGGTGAAGTGTTACAAGGTTAGATTTCTGGTGAAGTGATACGAGGTTAGATTTATAGTGAAGTGATGCAAGGTTAGATTTATTCTGAAGTGATACAATGTTAGATTTGTGGTGAAGTGTTACAAGGTTAGATTTATAGTGAAGTGATACGAGGTTAGATTTATGGTGAAGTGATACAAGGTTAGATTTATAGTGAAGTGATACAAGGTTAGATTTATAGTGAAGTGATACAAGGTTAGATGTATGGTGAAGTGTTACAATGTTAGATTTGTGGTGAAGTGTTACAAGGTTAGATTTATAGTGAAGTGATACAATGTTAGATTTATGGTGAAGTGTTACAAGGTTAGATTTATAGTGAAGTGATACGAGGTTAGATTTATGGTGAAGCGATACAAGGTTAGATTTATGGTGATGTGATACAAGGTCAGATTTATAGTGAAGTGATGCAAGGTTAGATTTATTCTGAAGTAATACAAAGTTTGATTTCTGTGAAGTGATACAAGGTTAGATTTATAATCAAGTGATACAAGGTTAAATTTATGGCGAAGTGATACAAGGTTAGATTTTTAGTGAAGTGATACAAGGTTAGATTTGTGTGTAGTGATACAATTTTAGATTTATAGTGGAGTGATACAAGATTAGATGTATAGTGAAGTGATACAATGTTAGATTTATGGTGAAGTGTTAAAAGGTTAGATTTATAGTGAAGTGATACGAGGTTAGATTTATGGTGAAGTGTTACAAGGTTAGATTTCTGGTGAAGTGATACGAGGTTAGATTTATAGTGAAGTGATGCAAGGTTAGATTTATTCTGAAGTGATACAATGTTAGATTTGTGGTGAAGTGTTACAAGGTTAGATTTATAGTGAAGTGATACGAGGTTAGATTTATGGTGAAGTGATACAAGGTTAGATTTATAGTAAAGTGATACAAGGTTAGATTTATAGTGAAGTGATACAAGGTTAGATGTATGGTGAAGTGTTACAATGTTAGATTTGTGGTGAAGTG
Organism: Cepaea hortensis; assembly: GCA_963921405.1. Classification (NCBI taxonomy): domain Eukaryota; kingdom Metazoa; phylum Mollusca; class Gastropoda; order Stylommatophora; family Helicidae; genus Cepaea; species Cepaea hortensis. Next base: position 99,155,380 of record OY992893.1, read on the forward strand.
TTACAAGGTTAGATTTATAGTGAAGTGATACAATGTTAGATTTGTGGTGAAGTGTTACAAGGTTAGATTTATAGTGAAGTGATCCGAGGGTAGATTTATGGTGAAGTGATACAAGGTTAGATTTGCGGTCAGGTGATGCAAGGTTAGATTTATGGTGAATTGATAAAAGGTTACATTTATAGTGAAGTGATACAAGGTTAGATTTATGGTGAAGTGATACAAGATTGGATTTGTGGTGAGGTGATACAAGGTTAAATTTATAGTGAAGTGATACAAGGTTAGGTTTATGGTGAAGTGATACAAGATTAGATTTGTGGTGAGGTGATACAAGATTAGATTT
>OY992893.1:99160719-99183219 GCA_963921405.1 Cepaea hortensis
GATCCCCTCCTCTGTACCTCCCTCAGATCCCCTCTTCTGTACCTCCCTCAGATCCGCTCCTCTGTACCTCCTTCAGATCCCCGATGTACCTCCCTCAGATCCGCTCCTCTGTACCTCCCTCAGATCCGCTCCTCTGTACCTCCCTCAGATCCGCTCCTCTGTACCTCCCTCAGATCCGCTCCTCTGTACCTCCCTCAGATCCCCTCTTCTGTACCTCCCTCAGATCCCCTCTTCTGTACCTCCCTCAGATCCGCTCCTCTGTACCTCCCTCAGATCCCCTCCTCTGTACCTCCCTCAGATCCGCTCCTCTGTACCTCCCTCAGATCCGCTCCTCTGTACCTCCCTCAGATCCGCTTATCTGTACCTCCCTCAGATCCCCTCTTCTGTACCTCCCTCAGATCCGCTCCTCTGTACCTCCTTCAGATCCCCTCTGTACCTCCCTCAGATCCGCTCCTCTGTACCCCCCTCAGATCCCCTCCTCTGTACCTCCCTCAGAACCCCTCCTCTGTACCTCCCTCAGATCCGCTCCTCTGTACCTCCCTCAGATCCCCTCCTCTGTACCTCCCTCAGATCCGCTCCTCTCTACCTCCCTCAGATCCCCTCCTCTGTACCTCCCTCAGATCCGCTCCTCTGTACCTCCCTCTGATCCCCTTGTCTTTACCTCCCTCAGATCCCCTCCTCTGTACCTCCCTCAGATCCCCTCTTCTGTACCTCCTTCAGATCCCCTCCTCTGTACCTCCTTCAGATCCCCGATGTACCTCCTTCAGATCCCCGATGTACCTCCCTCAGATCCCCTCCTCTTTACCTCGCTCAGATCCCCTCCTCTGTACCTCCCTCAGATCCCCTCTTCTGTACCTCCTTCAGATCCCCTCCTCTGTACCTCCTTCAGATCCCCGATGTACCTCCTTCAGATCCCCGATGTACCTCCCTCAGATCCGCTCCTCTGTACCTCCTTCAGATCCCCGATGTACCTCCCTCAGATCCGCTCCTCTGTACCTCCCTCAGATCCGCTCCTCTGTACCTCCCTCAGATCCCCTCTTCTGTACCTCCCTCAGATCCCCTCTTCTGTACCTCCCTCAGATCCGCTCCTCTGTACCTCCCTCAGATCCCCTCCTCTGTACCTCCCTCAGATCCGCTCCTCTGTACCTCCCTCAGATCCGCTCCTCTGTACCTCCCCCAGATCCCCTCCTCTGTAGCTCTCTCAGATCCGCTCCTCTGTACCTCCCTCAGATCCCCGATGTACCTCCTTCAGATCCGCTCCTCTGTAGCTCCCTCAGATCCCCGATGTACCTCCCTCAGATCCCCGATGTACCTCCCTCAGATCCCCTCCTCTGTACCTCCATCAGATCCCCGATGTACCTCCCTCAGATCCCCGATGTACCTCCCTCAGATCCGCTCCTCTGTACCTCCCTCAGATCCCCTCCTCTATACCTCTCTCAGATCGCCTCCTCTGTACCTCCCTCAGATCCCCGATGTACCTCCCTCAGATCCCCGATGTACCTCCCTCAGATCCCCGATGTACCTCCCTCAGATCCGCTCCTCTGTACCTCCCTCAGATCCCCTCCTCTGTACCTCCCTCAGATCCGCTCCTCTGTACCTCCCTCAGATCCCCGATGTACCTCCCTCAGATCCCCGATGTACCTCTCTCAGATCCGCTCCTCTGTACCTCCCTCAGATCCGCTCCTCTGTACCTCCCTCAGATCCGCTCCTCTGTACCTCCCTCAGATCCCCGATGTACCTCCCTCAGATCCCCGATTTACCTCCCTCAGATCCCCTCCTCTGTACCTCCCTCAGATCCCCGATGTACCTCCCTCAGATCCCCGATGTACCTCCCTCAGATCCCCGATGTACCTCCCTCAGATCCGCTCCTCTGTACCTCCCTCAGATCCCCTCCTCTGTACCTCCCTCAGATCCCCTCCTCTGTACCTCCCTCAGATCCGCTCCTCTGTACCTCCCTCAGATCCCCTCCTCTGTACCTCCCTCAGATCCCCTCCTCTGTACCTCCCTCAGATCCGCTCCTCTGTACCTCCCTCAGATCCGCTCCTCTGTACCTCCCTCAGATCCGCTCCTCTGTACCTCCCTCAGATCCGCTCCTCTGTACCTCCCTCAGATCCCCTCCTCTGTACCTCCCTCAGATCCGCTCCTCTGTACCTCCCTCAGATCCGCTCCTCTGTACCTCCCTCAGATCCGCTCCTCTGTACCTCCCTCAGATCCCCTCCTCTGTAGCTCCCTCAGATCCCCTCCTCTGTACCTCCCTCAGATCCCCGATGTACCTCCCTCAGATCCGCTCCTCTGTAGCTCCCTCAGATCCCCGATGTACCTCCCTCAGATCCCCGATGTACCTCCCTCAGATCCCCTCCTCTGTACCTCCCTCAGATCCCCGATGTACCTCCCTCAGATCCGCTCCTCTGTACCTCCCTCATATCCCCTCCTCTGTACCTCTCTCAGATCCCCTCCTCTGTACCTCCCTCAGATCCCCTATGTACCTCCTTCAGATCCCCGATGTACCTCCCTCAGATCCCCGATGTACCTCCCTCAGATCCGCTCCTCTGTACCTCCCTCAGATCCGCTCCTCTGTACCTCCCTCAGATCCGCTCCTCTGTACCTCCCTCAGATCCCCTCCTCTGTACCTCCCTTAGATCCGCTCCTCTGTACCTCCCTCAGATCCCCGATGTACCTCCCTCAGATCCCCGATGTACCTCCCTCAGATCCGCTCCTCTGTACCTCTCTCAGATCCGCTCCTCTGTACCTCCCTCAGATCCGCTCCTCTGTACCTCCCTCAGATCCGCTCCTCTGTACCTCCCTCAGATCCCCGATGTACCTCCCTCAGATCCCCGATGTACCTCCCTCAGATCCGCTCCTCTGTACCTCCCTCAGATCCGCTCCTCTGTACCTCCCTCAGATCCGCTCCTCTGTACCTCCCTCAGATCCCCGATGTACCTCCCTCAGATCCCCGATGTACCTCCCTCAGATCCCCGATGTACCTCCCTCAGATCCGCTCCTCTGTACCTCCCTCAGATCCCCGATGTACCTCCCTCAGATCCCCGATGTACCTCCCTCAGATCCCCGATGTACCTCCCTCAGATCCCCGATGTACCTCCCTCAGATCCCCGATGTACCTCCCTCAGATCCCCGATGTACCTCCCTCAGATCCGCTCCTCTGTACCCCCCTCAGATCCGCTCCTCTATACCTCCCTCAGATCCCCGATGTACCTCCCTCAGATCCCCGATGTACCTCCCTCAGATCCCCGATGTACCTCCCTCAGATCCGCTCCTCTGTACCTCTCTCAGATCCGCTCCTCTGTACCTCCCTCAGATCCGCTCCTCTGTACCTCCCTCAGATCCGCTCCTCTGTACCTCCCTCAGATCCCCGATGTACCTCCCTCAGATCCCCGATGTACCTCCCTCAGATCCCCTCCTCTGTACCTCCCTCAGATCCCCGATGTACCTCCCTCAGATCCCCGATGTACCTCCCTCAGATCCCCGATGTACCTCCCTCAGATTCGCTCCTCTGTACCTCCCTCAGATCCGCTCCTCTGTACCTCCCTCAGATCCCCTCCTGTGTACCTCCCTCAGATCCCCTCCTGTGCACCTCCCTCAGATCCCCTCCTGTGTACCTCCCTCAGATCCCCTCCTCTGTACCTCCCTCAGATCCCTCCTGTGTACCTCCCTCAGATCCCCTCCTGTGTACCTCCCTCAGATCCCCTCCTCTGTACCTCCCTCAGATCCCTCCTGTGTACCTCCCTCAGATCCGCTCCTCTGTACCTCCCTCAGATCCCCTCCTGTGTACCTCCCTCAGATCCCCTCCTGTGTACCTCCCTCAGATCCCCTCCTGTGTACCTCCCTCAGATCCCCTCCTCTGTACCTCCCTCAGATCCCTCCTGTGTACCTCCCTCAGATCCCCTCCTCTGTACCTCCCTCAGATCCCTCCTGTGTACCTCCCTCAGATCCCCTCCTCTGTACCTCCCTCAGATCCCCTCCTCTGTACCTCCCTCTGTACCTAGCTACATGGTAGATGTACAGCAGCTGTACACTCGCCTTGGGGCGCCCTGGCTACAGGGTAGATGTACAGCAAACAGGGGTGACTATAGAAGATGGGACCCACAGACATACACCCACCAGGATGGGGGTGACCACGGGGCCCACAGACATACACCCACCAGGATGGGGGTGAACACATGAGCACGAGGACCGCAGGGAAACAGACACCCACCAGGATGGGGTTGACCACATGAACACGGGATCCTTAGACAGACCTCCTGCCGCACGCAGCTCCCTGGCTATATGGTGCTAAAGCTCTTTCTCTCTGTGTTTTCAGAGACGTGTATATAGAAACTGAGCTTAATTAAAATCTCATTCAGAACAGTTCCACACGCGCTGCGTCCCCACCTTCAACAACCAGCGAAGTGTCCCAATACTAATGCGACTGTTTTCAAATATGACTATCTCCCCTCTGCCGTGCGTCCACCTTGACGAGGTAGAGGGGTTTGAGCGTTCCAATGACCCCAAGAGCTATGCCGACGGTAGCACAGCTACTGGTAGGGTCACCCATGTCGGACAGGTCAAGGGAGAGGGACCAGACAAAGCGACGTACAAACCTGCTGCCTTGTAGGTAGACTGGGGACAGTCAAAGGCTAGGGAAAGCATCCCGAACAAATGCTTGTCGAAATCGGATGTACTGAGCCACAGGCTTGACAAAGAAGTGCAACGTAACTTTATCATTTCATGATGCCACAGATGAAAATTAATCGTTATGGTGCTAATCCCGTGAAGTCCCATCAGGCGGTGATAGTGCCGGGCCCCCTGCCTCGAGGGGGTCCACCCATGACTACTGGTGGTCACCTTCCCCTGTGCTGTGGAGTCAAGGCACAGAGGAGTAGGTTAAGAGCTATTGACCAAACACCCCGGACACTCAACATACTACAATGGAATGCAGAAGGAGTTTATAACAAGAAAGCCTCCCTAACACAGCGTCTTCATAAAGATAGAATAGATGTGGCATGCATTCAAGAGACACACCTCAACGCCAATCGCACATTTTCAGTCGAGGGATATCAGGCCACACGTTTTGACCGCGAAGGACACAAAGGAGGAGTTGTAATACTTACACGAAATACAATACCTTGCAGCGAAGTATCTGTGATCTCTGACAACCAAACGGAAATTATAGGTGTTGATATAATGATAAAGGACGTGAAAATAAGAATTTACAATCTGTATAGCCCGGCAGATAAGGATCTTACACTCTCAAACATGGAAATAACTGACACAAATTGCATTGTTGTCGGAGACTTTAATAGCCGTTCAGAAAGATGGGGATACCCAGATACTGACAAAAGAGGAGATGAAGTGGAGGACTGGGAAATAGACTCAAATCTCCATCTACTCAACAAAGCGGATGACACACCGAGCTTCTACTCCAGAAGATGGATTACCACTTCTACTCCAGACTTAGCTTTCTGCACAGGAGACATCCTCCACAAAATCGATCGCCATGTGCTTGACCAATTAGCAGGTAGTGACCACAGACCAATCAAGCTTGTAATAAATATGGAGTATGTTCCACAGGAGCAAAAGCCTTTGCCCCGTTGGAATTACAAACGAGCAGATTGGGACAGATTTGCCATACTAACAGACAAATATTGTGAAAACATAAATACACGATATGGCAACATGAAGCAAATGGTGGAAAGTCTAAACAGAGCAATAATACAGGCGGCCACTGAGTCTATTCCAAGAGGAGCGAGGAAAAATTACAAACCATACTGGACTGAAGAACTACACATTTTGGAGGACAAAGTTGAAGATGCTAGGAAGACCGCAGAGAGAGAACAAACAACTGAAGCGAACATCTCTCTCAAAGCCATCTCAGCAAAATATAAAAGAACAGTAAATCAAACAACAAGAGATTGTTGGAGGAAAAAAACAGAAAACCTGAATTTTGACAGGGATGGAAATAAACTATGGAAACTAGTGAAAGCCATGAACAATGAAGGACCTAGAAACAAACAAATAACAATTAAACAAGGAAATGCCTTGCTTACAGGAAAAAAGGCTGCAAATGCACTAATGGAACACTATGCCAGTGCAAACCACATTGATATTACAGCTGAACAGAAGAAAGCAATCAAAGATAAACAGATACATCATAGATATACAGAGACAGCAGCAGAATATATGATGGCAAATCTAACAATGGAAGAAATGGAACAGGCAATGAATACCCTAAAAAAGAAGACATCACCAGGAAAGGATGGAATCACAAATGAAATGCTAATAGGACTAGGCACTAAGGCAAAAAAGAAACTACTAGCAGTCCTAAATTACAGCTGGAAGAGGGGAATAGTCCCACAGGCATGGAAGGAAGCTATACTAATACCAGTCCCAAAGAAAGGAAAAGACCTGGAAGAACCAAATGGCTATCGACCTATCAGTCTTCTTAGCTGTGTAGGAAAATTAATGGAACGCATTATCAATGGCAGGCTAACATGGCATCTGGAAGAAAACCAACTCTTAACACCTCACCAAGCAGGATTCAGAAAGTACAGATCCACTGAAGATCAAATAACCTATATAGCTCAGGAAATAGAGGATGCCTTCCAAGAGAAAAAGCACACACTAGCGGTCTGGATAGATTTAGAAAAAGCATTTGATAAAGTATGGAAGGAAGGACTGAAAGTAAAACTGCAAAAAATGCATGTTTGTGGGAAAATGTACAAATGGATCAGCCACTACCTTGAGAACAGAACTGCCAGGACAAAAGTACAAGGACAAACCAGCAAAATGATGCTATTGGAGCAAGGTGTCCCCCAAGGAGGAGTTCTTTCACCAACATTATTCCTAGCATATATAAACGACATCACGGAAAATTTTCCAGCCAGAGTACACACATCATCCTTTGCAGATGACCTAGCCATATGGACATCTGAAGAATATATTAGTACAGCTAACAGCAGAATACAGCAAGCCCTATTAGCGCTAGAGAACTGGTCAAAATCATGGCTAGTGAAGATAAGTGAGGAGAAAACAACATGCACAGTGTTCTCCCTCTCAACTAAAACTCAGCAACCTAAGCTGGTATTGAATGGAAAAATAATGCGCCATGAAGAAAATCCAAACTATCTAGGAGTCACCTTTGATCGTCGCCTGACATGGAAGACACAGGTTGAGAAAAATCGAACAAGAGCAAGGCAACGAATGGCAATCATGAAAAAGCTTGCTGGTACAACGTGGGGAGCAGATGAGAAAGTTCTCAAGAAGTTATATACTGGACGGGTGAGGCCAGTACTGGAATATGGCATTGCAGCTTGGGCAACAGCAGCTAAGTCAAACTTTAACAAAATAAGTAGAGTCCAAAATCAAGGAATGCGAATCATAACTGGAAGCCTGAAGACAACGCCTATTAATGAATTAGAAAAGATCACTTGTTTACAACCAATGCAGGATAGAAGAGATAGCAGAGCCCAGCAACAAGCTGAAAAATTTAGAAGATTGACAGACCACCCTATGTATAAAAGGTTTAGTGGTTTTGGAAAGGGAAGACTGAAGCGTAGCAACTTTGTAGAAACTGCAAAACGAAAGATTAGGGCAGATCCCATACTTAACATATCAACAGTCAAACCCATTTACAATGCAGACAAGTTCCCAGCTTGGAGACAGCAGCAACTGCCTGAGATGATAGAAAACATTCCTGGTATTGAGAAAAAGAACACTCAGCATGAAACCGAAAGAAGAGAAATAACCCTAAACTACATAAAAGAACATTACCCAAGCAGCAATTGGACCCATGCATATACAGATGGATCAGCCAAAAATTCAGTAGAGAATGGAGGAGGAGGAATTCTCCTAAATTTAAAAAATGTAGTGAAAAAAAACACATTCAGTGGCAACTGGAAAGTTCTCAAGTAACTTCAAAGCGGAGGTAGAGGCTCTGAAAACTGCAGCAGAAATGCTCTTGATGGAGGAAAATAAAGAGACGCAAATAGCTATCTTCACAGATGCAAAGTCAGCTGTCTCAATACTGAAGAGCAAAAACAGCACAGAACTAGCTGACCTAAGAGCAGCACTCCATGGTCTATGCCAGAAATCCAAAAAAGTTATAATACAGTGGATCCCATCACATTGCAGTATACCTGGAAATGAAGAGGCTGACAGACTGGCAAAAGAGGGCGGACGACTACCACAGCCTGACATAGACATAACCTATAATGAGGCAAAGAGGTTGATAAAAAGCACTTATAGAACCAAATGGGAATCAGAGCATCCAGGCCACCAGAAGGATGATGCATATTACAAGCTCGACCGAAGAGAACAAGTAGCAATCTTCAGACTCCGCACAGGACATAACAGGCTGAAATACCACTTGTTCAATAAACTAAAGATAGGAGATACAGATGAATGTTATTGTGGAACTGGTAAAATGACAGCTAAACATTTGTTGCAAGAGTGCCCAATATATGCAGAACAGAGAAAGATATTTTGGCCCACACCTGCTTCATTCGAGGACAAGCTCTATGGAGATATCAACAAGCTCAAGTTGACTGCAGCTTACTTTAACTGTATTCAGGTTAACATTTAAATGTACATGAAGAAGTATTTAGACTGCCACACTTCATACCACAGGCATGTCGGTTACACAAGCCTCCCAGAGGCATGAAATGGAATATTGCTTGGATAGCAAATCCATTATGTGGAAAGTCCGAATCGAAAGCTCACTGTGTGGGCTTCATAAAAGGTGGAAAAAGTGTCCTAGTGGCACAAAATGGTATATTGCTTAGATAGCAAATCCATTACGTGGAAAGTCCGAATCAAAAGCTCACTGTGTGGATGTCATCTGCACACTGCATTCTTCTGGCTTCTGGAAGAACAGCCTATGGTGAACGGAAGGCCCAATGTACGGAAGTGAGGCTAAGCAGCCATGTGCAGGACGTGACGATTCCTTGGGTGAGCCCAGTACCAGAGCGCTGTGTGTTGGCTCTGCAATTATGGAAGCCTCCTTGGATGGCGGGGAATGCCCATGGTCTGCCCCTGCCTTCCCTTGAGGGCCGACCAGGATGCCTTTGGCTGTTCTATATGGGCCAGCTGGGATGGGAGATAACACCACAACAGTGAGAGTCTAACGTCCTAAGAAACCCCCCGGGAAGGTTAACCCGGTCAACAAATGCCCGCAGAAGTCGGATGTGTCGGCCTAACGGCGCAAGAACGCAGCTCTGCTGTAAACAGGCACAACGCAATCACGTCCGAAAAAAAAACTCCGGATGAACGAAGAAGAAGAAGAAATATGACTATCTGTCCGTATGACCAGATCCTGCAGTCACGCCCTGTCGCACTGTTCTCTGCAGACTGATGATTTAACTGTTCTGTCAAACACACAATTTAAACGATCTCAACAGGCCCTAACCACGTCTGCCTACTCGTGCACCAATACCAGCCAATCTAACTGCCTGCTCGTTTCCCACCACACCAGTATCTCCTGGGAAAATAGCCAAATGATGCTCTCTATTTTGTATTGTTGAATCGAAGTCTGCCACTGTGCACTGTCTCCACCCTTCACAGAATGCCTGTCTCCACCCTTCGCTCGACACCTGTCTCCACCCTTCACAGCCTGTCTGTCTCCACCCTTCACAGCCTGCCTGTCTCCACCCTTCACAGCCCGCCTGTCTCCACCCTTCACAGCGTGTCTGTCTCCACCCTTCCCTCGACACCTGTCTCCACCCTTCACAGCATGTCTGTCTCCACACTCCACAGCCTGCCTATCTCCACCCTTCACAGCCTGCCTGTCTCCACCCTTCACAGCGTGTCTGTCTCCACCCTTCCCTCGACACCTGTCTCCAGCCTTCACAGCCTGCCTGTCTCCACCCTTCCGTCGACGCCTGTCTCCACCCTTCCCTCGATGCCTGTCTCCACACTCCCCTCGACGCCTGTCTCCACCCTTCCCTCGATGCCTGTCTCCACCCTTCCCTCGATGCCTGTCTCCACACTCCCCTCGACGCCTGTCTCCACACTCCCCTCGACGCCTGTCTCCACACTCCCCTCGATGCCTGTCTCCACCCTTCCCTCGATGCCTGTCTCCACCCTTCCCTCGACGCCTGTCTCCACACTTCCCTCGACGCCTGTCTCCACACGCCCCTCGACGCCTGTCTTCACCCTTCCCTCGACGCCTGTCTCCACACTCCCCTCGACGCCTGTCTCCACACTTCCTTCGATGCCTGTCTCCACCCTTCCCTCGACGCCTGTCTCCACACTTCCCTCGACGCCTGTCTCCACACGCCCCTCGACGCCTGTCTCCACACTCCCCTCGATGTCTGTCTCCACACTTCCCTCGACGCCTGTCTCCACACTTCCCTCGATGCCTGTCTCCACACTTCCCTCGACGCCTGTCTCCACACTTCCCTCGATGCCTGTCTCCACACTTCCCTCGACGCCTGTCTCCACACGCCCCTCGACGCCTGTCTCCACACTTCCCTCGATGTCTGTCTCCACACTTCCCTCGATGTCTGTCTCCACACTTCCCTCGATGTCTGTCTCCACACTTCTCTCGACGCCTGTCTCCACACTTCCCTCGACGCCTGTCTCCACCCTTCCCTCGATGCCTGTCTCCACACGCCTCTCGACGCCTGTCTCCACACTTCCCTCGATGCCCGTCTCCAGCCTTCTGTGTGTGCCCTGTGAGTCACGATCACTTAGACGTGAAGCTACTTCAGGTACAGCCACAGTTCATGAAGATCTACTCACGTGGCATTTAACACAAACACACCCACTCACACACACACACACACACAAACCCACCTATCCGCCCACACACATACACCTCTCCCACACACACATACCCACCCATCCACCCACATAGTGACCACTAATGAAAACCGTGTCCCGTAGTATGAACCTTCTGTGAGATTGTGAAGTGGTAAACCATGACACACGCGCCACATCAAACAAACACATAAAAGTCACATCCAACAAACACATAAAAGTCACATCCAACAAACACACAAAAGCCACATCCAACAAACACAAAAGCCACATCAAACAAGCACAAAAGCCACATCCAACAAACACAAAAGCCACATCAAACAAGCACAAAAGCCACACCTAACAAACACAAAAGCCACATCCAACAAACAAACACCAAAGCCACATCCAACAAACAAACACAAAAGCCACATCCAGGGAACACAAAAGCCACATCCAACAAACACATAAAAGCCACATCAAAGAAACACAAAAGCCACATCAAACAAACACAAAACCACATCAAACAAACACAAAAGCCACATCCAGGGAACACAAAAGCCACATCCAGGGAACACAAAAGCCACATCCGGGGAACACAAAAGCCACATCTAGGGAACACAAAAGCCACATCCAGGGAACACAAAAGCCACACGACAAGTCTGTGTATTTATTCAGTGATGACAACTGATGTCGATTAAGATTTCATCATATTTGCTCACGGTCATACGTCCAGTGTTGCCCTGGTCACACCTAGCCCCCCAGCCAGGCCTCTCACACAAATGCTGCACTTCCCCACCTTGTCACAGTCCCCCCGACCATCACACCACGAGGTCCCCACACCCGATCACCACACCACGAGGTCCCCACACCAACCACCACACAGAAACGCGGGGTGATCACTCACCCCCCACATACTGTCAATGCTGGCTATCCAATCTGCCACATCACCACGCCTCTGGCTACATTCATGATCGGGTTCACCTCAAGCGTCTTGACAGCCACCCGTGATCATGTCATGCCACACCCTGCTGTTGAAGAATTGAGTCTGACAGCGTTCTGACCCCACTTAAATCTGCCTGAATGTCGTGGAGCCACATGTTCCATTCACGTACACACAACTTGACACACTGGTTGCCTGTCACAACAGCCCACATAGCACAACATTTCTCTACGATATGTAGTTCGATCGACGGTCTTCTATGATTGATAGTAACCCGAGGTCACTTATATTGATATGTTTCAACGGTCAAGCTAAATAACACGATTCTATTGTCCAGTTGGTCATCATTGTTGGTCAGCTGTTTGTTCTTCTGTAGACACGACCGTGAGGTCTTGTGAACATCAAATGTACACACACACCTGACCGCCGCCTTGAAGCTCCTAGGCCCACCGAACAGATGTGTGTGCGTGTGTGTGCGCTTGTGCGTGTATGCGTGTGTGTTACGTGCATGCATGTCCTTCAGGCACGAGGATGTAGGTCTGTCCTCACCCATCAGATGGCTCATGCAAGGACAGCCTCGATCCCTAGAGATCTGTTGGTGCCATTCTGTTTACTTCATGTAACCATAGATACCTAACAATAAGCAGTAGCAACCGTGTGTCGTATGTTTAACAGTCGACAAACATTGGTAACTATCTCCGTGAAATAATTATCGCCTGTAAACTCCAGTTTTCGCTTGGATTTATTCAGTGTTAATCACGTTCGTAAATCTAGAACCATGATTTCTATTTGAGTGTGAGTCTGTACAACCTAATGAAGCAGATAAACACGACTATAGCTCAGCCAAACTCCAGTCGACGATACCCGATGTCAAGTTTGACGATACAATATTTGATTGAACATGTCAATTCAGACGCGTCATTCCGTGTTGATGATTGTTGATGATGACCCTGTGGCCTTGGCATCGCCTACAAGGGCATCTGGGTAACCCATTTGATGTGAACAAACTGGAAATGGCACGGCTAACGGAGATGATGAAGAGCACGAAGCATCGCGTTTAGTATTGTCAATATGCATATCTTACTTGGCTGAATTAGCTGTCGCGAGATGTTATATTGAAATACACGCCATGCGGACAGCAAAGCACACAGCCTGGCGCAGAGAACTGGCGCCAGGCAAGAACTTTCGCAGCTTCTTGTCGTCTGTGGAGAAGTGCATGCCACATGAAGTGGCTGGGGCAACACTCGGGCTCAATGGCAGCAGGCAGTGGCTGGGGCAACACTCACGCACTGTGGTTCACTCTTCCACACCCTCGTCCTCTAGGGTAGAGTCGAGTCCCACCTCCTCGTAATCTTTCTCCAGAGCTGCCAGATCCTCGCGCGCTTCTGAGAACTCTCCTTCTTCCATGCCCTCGCCAACATACCTGCAAGTGGAGAGCACAGGTGAGATACATGCTGGGTTAACAGGTGAGATATGCTGGGTCAACATATGAGATACATGCTAGGTCAAAAGGTGAGTTACATGCTGGGTCAACAGGTGAGATAGGCTGGGTCAACAGGTGAGATACATGATGGGTCAACAGGTGAGATATGCTGGGTCAACAGGTGAGATACATGCTGCGTCAACAGGTGAGATACTTACTGGCTCAATAGGTGAGATACATGCTGGGTCAACAGGTGAGATACATGCTGGGTTAACAGGTGAGATACACGATGGGTCAAAAGGTGAATAACATGATGGGTCAACAGGTGAGATATGCTTGGTCAACAGGTGAGATATGTTGGGTCAACAGGTGAGATACATGATGGGTCAACAGGTGAGATACATGCTGGGTCAACAGGTGAGATACATTCTGGGTCAACAGGTGAGATTTTTGCTGGGTCAACAGGTGAGATACATGCTGGGTTAACAGGTGAGATACATGATGGGTCAACAGGTGAGATACATGATGGGTCAACAGGTGAGATACATGATGGGTCAACAGGTGAGATATGCTGGGAAAAAGGTGAGATATGCTGGGTCAACAGATGAGATTCATGCTGGGTCAACAGGTGAGATACATGATAGGTCAACAGGTGAGATACATCATGGGTTAACAGGTGAGATATTCTGGGTCAACAGATGAGATATATGATGGGTCAACAGGTGAGACATGCTGAGTCAACAGGTGAGATATACTGGTCAACAGGTGAGATAATGATGGGTCAACAGGTGAGATACATGATAAGTCAACAGGTGAGATATGCTGGGCAACTGGTGAGATACATGCTGCGTCAACAGGTGAGATACATGCTGGGTCAACAGATGAGACATGCTGAGTGAACAGATGAGGTACATGATGGGTCAACAGGTGAGATACATGATGGGTCAACAGGTGAGATACATGATGGGTCAACAGGTGAGATACATGATGGGTCAACAGGTGAGATACATCATGGGTTAACAGGTGAGATATTCTGGGTCAACAGATGAGATACATGATGGGTCAACAGGTGAGACATGCTGAGTCAACAGGTGAGATATACTGGTCACCAGGTGAGATAATGATGGGTCAACAGGTGAGATACATGATAAGTCAACAGGTGAGATATGCTGGGTCAACAGGTGAGATACATGCTGGGTCAACAGGTGAGATACATGCTGGGTCAACAGATGAGACATGCTGAGTGAACAGATGAGGTACATGATGGGTCAACAGGTGAGATACATGATGGGTCAACAGGTGAGATACATGATGGGTCAACAGGTGAGATACATGATGGGTCAACAGGTGAGATACATGATGGGTAAACAGGTGAGATACATGATGGGTCAACAGGTGAGATACATGATGGGTCAACAGGTGAGATACATCATGAGTCAACAGGTGAGACATGCTGAGTCAACAGGTGAAATATGCTGGGCAACAGGTGAGATAGATGATGGGTCAACAGGTGAGATACATGATGGGTCAACAGGTGAGATACATGCTGGGTCAACAGATGAGATACATGATGGGTTAACAGGTGAGATACATGATGGGTCAACAGGTGAGATATGCTGGACAACAGGTGAGATACATGATTTGTCTACACGTGATATACATGATAGGTCAACAGGTGAGATACATAATGGGTCAACAGGTGAGATAATGATGGGTCAACAGGTGAGATGCATGCTGGGTCAACAGGTGAGATACATGATGTGTCAACAGGTGAGATATGCTGGGCAACAGGTGAGATACATGATGGGTCAACAGGTGAGATACATGATAGGTCAACAGGTGAGATGCATGCTGGTCAACAGGTGAGATACATGATGGGTCAACAGGTAAGATACATGATGGGTCGACAGGTGAGATGCATGCTGGGCCAACAGGTGAGATACATGATGGGTCAACAGGTGAGATACATGATGGGTCAACAGGTGAGATACATGATGGGTCAACAGGTGAGATACATGATGGGTCAACAGGTGAGATACATGATGAGTCAACAGGTGAGACATGCTGAGTCAACAGGTGAAATATGCTGGGCAACAGGTGAGATAGATGATGGGTCAACAGGTGAGATACATGCTGCGTCAACAGATGAGATACATGATGGGTTAACAGGTGAGATACATGATGGGTCCACAGGTGAGATATGCTGGGCAACAGGTGAGATACATGATGGGTCAACAGGTGAGATACATGATGGGTCAACAGGTGAGATGCATGCTGGTCAACAGGTGAGATACATGATGTGTCAACAGGTAAGATACATGATGGGTCAACAGGTGAGATGCATGCTGGGCCAACAGGTGAGATACATGATGGGTCAGTAGGTGAGATACATGCTGGGTCAACAGATGAGATACATGCTGGGTCAACAGGAGAGGTAAATGATGGGTCAACAGGTGAGATATGCTGGGCAACAGGTGAGATACATGATGGGTCAACAGGTGAGACACATGCTGGGTCAACAGATGAGATACATGATGAGTCAATAGGTGAGATAAAGATGGGTCAACAGATGAGATACATGCTTGGTCAACAGGTGAGATACATGCTTGATCAACAGGTGAGATACATGATGAGTCAATAGGTGAGATACGTGATGGTTCAACAGGTGAGATACATGCTGGGTCAATAGGTGAGATGCATGCTGGGTCAACAGGTGAGATACATGATGAGTCAATAGGTGAGATAATGCTGGGTCAACAGGTGAGATACATGATGGGTCAACAGGTGAGATACATGCTGGGTCAACAGGTGATATACATGCTGGATCAACAGGTGAGATGCATGCTGGGTCAACAGATATGGTTAGAGAGTGGATGTTGGCTGAACAGGAGACGATAGAGAATGAATGTTGGATAAAGAGGAGACCATATAGAGTTGAAGTTGGTTAAACAGAAGACAATAGAGAATGAATGTTGGATAAAGAGGAGACCATATGGAGTTGAAGTTGGTTAAACAGAAGACGATAGAGAATGAATGTTGGATAAAGAGGAGACCATATAGAGTTGAAGTTGGTTAAACAGAAGACGATAGAGAATGAATGTTGGATAAAGAGGAGACCATATAGAGTTGAAGTTGGTTAAAGAGAAGACAATAGAGAATGAATGTTGGATAAAGAGGAGACCATATAGAGTGGAAGTTGGTTAAACAGAAGACAATAGAGAATTAATGTTGGATAAAGAGGAGATCATATAGAGTTGAAGTTGGTTAAACAGAAGACAATAGAGCATTAATGTTGGATAAAGAGGAGACCATATAGAGTTGAAGTTGGTTAAACAGGAAACAATAGAGAATGAATGTTGGATAAAGAGGAGACCATATAGAGTGGAAGTTGGTTAAACAGAAGACAATAGAGAATGAATGTTGGATAAAGAGGAGACCATATAGAGTTGAAGTTGGTTAAACAGGAAACAATAGAGAATGAATGTTGGATAAAGAGGAGACCATATAGAGTGGAAGTTGGTTAAACAGAAGACAATAGAGAATGAATGTTGGATAAAGAGGAGACCATATAGAGTTGAAGTTGGTTAAACAGGAAACAATAGAGAATGAATGTTGGATAAAGAGGAGACCATATAGAGTGGAAGTTGGTTGAACAGAAGACAATAGAGAATGAATGTTGGATAAAGAGGAGACCATATAGAGTGGAAGTTGGTTAAACAGAAGACAATAGAGAATGAATGTTGGATAAAGAGGAGACCATATAGAGTTGAAGTTGGTTGAACGATAGAGAATGTTTGCTAGACAAACAGGAGAAGTTAGAGAGTGGATGTTGGTTGAACAGAATACATTTGAGTCGAGTAATCCTACAGCCGAGTCATCTTCCGGCCGGCGTCATCCTACAGTCGGAGTCATCCTCCAGCCGGAGTCATTCTATAGTCGGAGTAATCCTACAGATCGAGTCACCCTACAGATCGAGTCACCCTACAGATCGAGTCACCCTACCATTGGAGTCACCCTACAGGTCGAGGCACCCTACAGGTCGAGTCACCCTACAGATCGAGTCACCCTACAGATCGAGTCACCCTACAGGTCGAGTCACCCTACAGATCGAGTCACCCTACAGATCGAGTCACCCTACAGATCGAGTCACCCTACAGATCGAGTCACCCTACAGATCGAGTCACCCTACAGGTCGAGTCACCCTACAGGTCGAGTCACCCTACAGATCGAGTCACCCTACAGATCGAGTCACCCTACAGGTCGAGTCACCCTACAGGTCGAGTCACCCTACAGATCGAGTCACCCTACAGGTCGAGTCACCCTACAGGTCGAGTCACCCTACAGATCGAGTCACCCTACAGGTCGAGTCACCCTACAGGTCGAGTCACCCTACAGGTCGAGTCACCCTACAGATCGAGTCACCCTACAGATCGAGTCACCCTACAGGTCGAGTCACCCTACAGGTCGAGTCACCCTACAGGTCGAGTCACCCTACAGGTCGAGTCACCCTACAGATCGAGTCACCCTACAGATCGAGTCACCCTACAGATCGAGGCATCCTACAGACCGAGTCATCCTACAGATCGAGTCACCCTACAGGTCGAGGCACCCTACAGTCGGTGTGACAGCTGAGGACATGCACATGTATGTGGGGCCCAACAACTGGCTTCGCTCGTTAAATAAGACCGTATAACAAGAAAGGCGTTTGTCTGGAGCCCACAAGGCTAAAATATAAGAGGAAGACCTAAACACAATGTAGAAGAGCAGAGACAGAAGTAACAAACACAGGGAGGACATGGGGGGATCTGCAAGGATTAGCTCAGGATGGGACGGCTTGCAGTGAGGACATGAAGGGAGCTGCATGGGTTAGCTCAGGATGGGACGGCTTGCAGTGAGGGCCCATGCCCCAATGGAGGATACAGGACAAAAGAATGAGGACAACACAAGAGACGAGCCACAAGTACAGGTCTCTCATGTCAGCTTACCAATGTACAAACGCTCTCTTGGAATACAATAGATCAAACTTGTGGTCCAGTCTCGCGAAGCATTCAGCGATAGCAGTCGTGTTGGTCAACATGGACACGGCCCTCTGTACCTTAGCCAGGTCGCCACCGGGAACTATGGTCGGGGCCTGGTAGTTGATGCCCACCTTGAAGCCAGTCGGACACCAGTCGACGAACTGGATGGTTCGCCTGGATTTGATGGCCGCGATGGCAGCATTGACATCTTTGGGGATGACGTCGCCTCGGTACAGTAAGCAGCAAGCCATATACTTGCCGTGTCGGGGGTCGCACTTCACCATCTGGTTGGCCGGCTCAAAGCACATGTTGGTCAGTTCCAGAACGTTCAGCTGCGAATGGTAGGCCCGCTCGGCGGATACCATGGGCGCGTAGACCACCAGAGGGAAGTGAATTCGTGGGTAAGGCACCAGGTTAGTCTGGAACTCGATCAGGTCCACATTGACGGCGCCGTCAAAACGCAACGACGCGGTTATGCCAGAGACCACCTGTGCTGTGAGACGATTGATGTTTGTGTATGTGGGTCGTTCAATTTCCAGATTTCGCCGGCACACGTCGTAAAGCGCTTCGTTGTCGTAAATAAAGGCACAGTCGGAATGTTCAAGCGTCGTATGAGTGACTAGCACGGCGTTGTAGGGTTCAACAACAGCCGTGGCGATCTGCGGGCACGGGTAGATGGCGATCTCCAGCTTGGACTTCTTGCCGTAGTCCACCGAGAGGCGCTCCATGAGCAGCGAGGTGAAACCGGAGCCAGTGCCTCCCCCGAAGCTGTGGTAGATGATGAAGCCCTGCAGTCCTGTACATAAGTCGGCCTGTTTTCGTATTCTGTCCAAGACTAGGTCCACCACCTCCTTGCCCACCGTGTAGTGTCCGCGGGCGTAGTTGTTGGCCGCGTCTTCTTTAGCTGAAGGAAACAAGCAGTGGTTAAGTTATACAGCTGGGGCTTCTCATTCACTAAACTTACAACATCACGACATACAGCTGAGGTTTCTCATTGACCAAACTTACAACATCACGACATACAGCTGGGGTTTCTCATTGACCAAACTTACAACATCACGACATACAGCTGGGGCTTCTCATTGACCAAACTTACAACATCACGACATACAGCTGGGGTTTCTCATTGACCAAACTTACAACATCACGACATACAGCTGGGGCTTCTCATTGACCAAACTTACAACATCACGACATACAGCTGGGGTTTCTCATTGACCAAACTTACAACATCACGACATACAGCTGCTGCTTCTCATTGACCAAACTTGCAACATCAAGACATACAGCTGTTCTCATTGACCAAACTTACAACATCACGACATACAGCTGATCTCATTGACCAAACTTACAACATCAAGACATACAGCTGGAGTTTCTCATTGACCAAACTTACAACATCACGACATACAGCTGTGCTCATTGACCAAACTTACAACATCAAGACATACAGCTGGAGTTTCTCATTGACCAAACTTACAACATCATGACATACAGCTGTTCTCATTGACCAAACTTACAACATAAGATCAAAATGTCCCCATTACAACTGGTTTATATTGCACCATTACAACTGGGTTATATTGCCCCATTACAACTGGGTTATATTGCCCCATTACAACTGGGTTATATTGCCCCATTACAACTGGGTTATATTGCCCCATTACAACTGGGTTATATGGCCCCATTACAACTGGGTTATATGGCCCCATTACCACTGGGTTATATGGCCCCATTACCACTGGGTTATATTGCCCCATTACAACTGGGTTATATTGCCCCATTACAACTGGATTATATTGCCCCATGACAACTGGGTTATATTGCCCCATTACAACTGAGTTATATTGCCCCATTACAACTGGGTTATATTGCCCCATTACAACTGAGTTATATTGCTCCATGACAACTGGGGTATATTGCCCCATTACAACTGGGTTATATTGCCCCATTACAACTGGGTTATATTGCCCCATTACAACTGGGTTATATTGCCCCATTACAACTGGGTTATATTGCCCCATTACAACTGGATTATATTGCCCCATTACAACTGGGTTATATTGCCCCATTACAACTGGGTTATATTGCCCCATTACCATTGGGTTATATTGCCCCATTACCACTGGGTTATATTGCCCCATTACAACTGGGTTATATTGCCCCATTACAACTGGGTTATATTTCCCTATTACAACTGGGTTATATTGCCCCATTACAACTGGGTTATATTGCCCCATTACAACTGGGTTATATTGCCCCATTACAACTGGGTTATATTGCCCCATTACAACTGGGTTATATTGCCCCATTACAACTGGATTATATTGCCCCATTACATCTGGGTTATATTGCCCCATTACAACTGGGTTATATTGCCCCATTACCACTGGGTTATATTGCCCCATTACCACTGGGTTATATTGTCCCATTACAACTGGGTTATATTGCCCCATTACAACTGGGTTATATTGCACCATTACAACTGGGTTATATTGCCCCATTACCATTGGGTTATATTGCCCCATTACCACTGGGTTATATTGCCCCATTACAACTGGGTTATATTGCCCCATTACAACTGGATTATATTGCCCCATGACAACTGGATTATATTGACCATGACAACTGGATTATATTGACCATGACAACTGGATTATATTGACCATGACAACTGGATTATATTGACCATGACAACTGGATTATATTGACCATGACAACTGGATTATATTGCCCCATGACAACTGGATTATATTGACCATGACAACTGGATTATATTGCCCCATGACAACTGGGTTATACTGGGTTGAGATACTACATAGATAACCAATGTGTCCAGGATTTTCCACTGACCCGACAAATATTGATGATGTGAGAAAAACGGCTGTGATTGATGCCGAACTCAATCGTCTAAACATTGATATTGCTGGCCTGCAGGAGACTCGCCTCGCCGAGGAAGGGTCACTCAGGGAAAACAACTACACCTTTTTCTGGAAGGGTAAAGGGCAGGCAGAAAAAAGGCAACACGGTGTGGGCTTTGCAGTGAAGAATTCGCTACTGGGAATGATTGAAATTCCAGCTGGAGGTAATGAAAGACTATTATCCCTGCGCTTGGCAACCTCTTGTGGTTTTGCCACCATTATTACTGCATATGCACCGACACTCGATTCCTCTGATGATGTGTGATGATTATGAGGAGTTAGACTCCGTGATCAAGGCAGTTCCAAAATCCGACTACATTTATATGCTCGGTGATTTCAATGCTCGTGTGGGCAAGGACTCGAGTTCATGGCCAGTGTGCCTTGGAAAATACAACATCGGTCGCATGAATGAAAATGGGCAAAGGCTGCTGGAGCATTGCACTAGAAATGACCTATGTATTACAAACTCCTTTTTTAAAACAAAAGAGATGCATAAGGTCACATGGAAACATCCAAGATCCAGCCATTGGCATCAGCTGGACTTCATCATCACACGGAGACAACATCTGAACCATATATCATTAACTCGAAGTTATCACAGTGCTGACTGTGATACAGATCATTCTTTGGTTGTTGCAAGGGTTAGACTGAGACCAAAGAGAATCTACACAGCTAAACACAAATCTAGCCCCAGGATTAATATTATTAACACTCACGATCCTGAAAAGTGCTTTCAGTTTCAACAGCAACTTGAAGACGCTTTCACTGATACACCAGAAAATTGTACAGTAGATGAAAAGTGGGGTCAACTTAAGGAAACTCTTTATAAAACTGCCGTAGGGGTTTACGGCACTGTGGATCATAAGAGGCAGGACTGGTTTGCGGCAAACAGCCAGACTCTGCAGCCGTTGATTGATGAGAAGAAGATATCTCTCTTAAGAAACAAGGAAAGACCAACACGTAACACTCTGAGTGAATTAAAGCAAGCTAGGAAGGATGTGCAAAAAGCTGCCAGGCAGTGTGCAAATGATTATTCGATCAACTTATGTGAGCCCATTCAAATCGCAAGTGATAAGGGAAACATCTGAAGCATGTATGAAGGAATAAAGAAAGCCTGTGGTCCAATTATCAAAAGAAGTGCATCATTGAAAACCTTGAGTGGAGAAATCATAACTGATAAGAAACAGCGGATGGACAGATGGGTAGAGCACTATTTAGAGCTTTACTCAAGTGAAACCAAACTAACGGATGATGCCCTCAACGCCATAGAGACTCTACCAACTCTTGACCACCTGGACACACTTCCCACCACAACAGAAGTTAAGTGTGCTATAAATGAACTTGCATCTGGCAAGGCTCCGGGTAAGGATGGGATTCCAATAGAGGTTATCAGGAGTGGGCAAGACACACTCACTCTACAGATCCACCAGCTAATAGAGCTCTGCTGGCGAGAAGGACAAGTCC